>WHVE01000384.1:0-124264 GCA_015178995.1 Trichophaea hybrida | reverse complement strand
TGGCACCGTGATATTATAGAGTGTGCAAAATGGCTACTCTGGCAGCCAGCATATGAGGAACATCTTACTTATACTCCGAAACGTTGCTTCAATGATTCTGGGCACAGTGTTTACAACGAGATGCATACTGGAGACTGGTGGTGGGTTAAGCAGGTAGGTTCCTTCTGATGCCGTTTACAATGCTCACAATTATGTAGACAACAATACCCGCCGGTGGCACGCTGGTGCTGATGCTATTCATGTCTGACGCCACCCACCTCACGAACTTCTCGGGCGACAAGAAGGCATGGCCGATATATATGACGATCGGCAACCTATCAGCAGCCGCACAGATGAAGCACACAATGCACAGCGTGTTGTTGGTCGCTCCTTTGCCCATTGCCATCAAGATGCGTGATGTCCCGCTCAAAAGAAGAAATGCTCAGAGAGAGCATAATCGAATGGTCTCTCAGAATGTGCTACAGCATGTGTTGCAACCCTACTTAATTTTGAGACTCGCACCTTCTATGCCCGCTGTGCCGATGGCAACTTCAGGCATTGTTATTCGACACTGGCTGCATGGATGGCCGATTACCCCGAGCACCGTGACCTTCACAACATCAAGAATGGTGTATGCTACTGGTGCGAATGCCCCAAGTTGGAGATGGGCAATCTACCCCACCGACATGAGCGACATAACCTCTGGGATCATAATATGTATCATATGCTCTCGGATTCAAATACACCTCTTAGTATCGCCGAACTCAAACGCCATGATGTGAATCCAGGCTTCAACATCTTATGGTATCTCGATTGCGTCACAAGCGATCTTCCTAAGCCTGATCTGCTCCATACGATGCAAATTGGAATGTTGAAGCACCTCCTGACATGGCTTCACGAATTTCTCAAGCAGCATAAGCGGCTTGACAAGTTCAACGATATTTGGCTCTCGGTGCCTGCATACCTTGATATGACAAAGCCAAGATGTGCATATGAGGAGGTTTCGCGTTGGAACGGAGGAGAAATCAAGACAATGACACGATTCCTTGTGGGTGTTGTACGCAATGCTCTGCAGGACCCAAGCCCCTCTCAGCGTAGTGTTTTCAACGGTGCAGTTGAGTGCTCTCGCTCTCTTATTGAGTTCTATTTCTATTGCCAGTATGACTCTCACGATGATGAAACGCTGGACCTTCTGGATGATGCTCTACGTCGCTTCCACGATTCGAAGGATGTGTTTCAACAATTCAGGCTGGCAAACGACTTGCAGCAGACGCCAAAGAGAGACGTACGGAATTATGTGCCGAGCGGATGCCAAGTTGAATTCGGTGGAAAACAAGAAGAAAACGGCAGCCTTTCGACAGCGCATTCACGACACATGGAAAGATATTATCGATGCAGAAATGGCCGAATACATTGAAGATGGTTGTGATTTCAACTTTCCCAAGATCCATCTCATGCAGCACTTCCGAGAGCAGATACAACGGTACGGATCGCTTAAACAGTGGTCGACAGAGATCGGAGAAAGCTCTCACCGGAAGCAGATTAAGGACGGGTTTTAATGCCTCGAATAAAACCGGTGATTACTATTCTCAGATGATCAACTACTACCTTCAGAGTGATGCATTCGCTGTCAGAAAGGCCAATCGCGACACATGGAATCGTAAACGAGCTGCTCCACAGGCGACGACGGAAGTGACGACGGAAGCAACCACTAGACGTCGTTTATTGAGGTTCATATCTCCCCAGCAGCACAATGGAAAAGAGAAAGTCACGAACTTTCAAGGCCTCTTGAAAACAATCGGTGACGACGTCCTCCGAAATGAACTATACGATGCCACCTGTCGTTTCTTACACTCCAAGAAGATCATCATCGATTTAGATGATCTCTTAAGCAGCGCTGCCGCAATTTACCATGGATTGGAGGTAGAATCACACAATATGCATGGCGAGCGCATTATTCAGAAGCTCAGATGTACTGGAGATAAACGATGGTATTCCGGGGCTGCCCGCCATGACTGGGTATGGGTTCAGACTTCGCAACGTAAGGAGGGGCAGGTGCTGTCTCACAAGCCACTGCAGGGACGTGTACCGTACCGTATGCTTCGTCTATTCAAGCTGCGAGTCGTCCATCCGCGCGGCAAGAATACCTTTTGGCTGGCATATGTTGAAGTGACAAAGCCTGCCAATGGTGGAATGCCGGAATGTGCATCGCAGCTTGTCAGGGTAGTGAAACTATCTTCTGGAGGTGCATATGCAGTTATTAGTGCAGGAAATATTGTGGGTGCGGCTCACTTAATTCCAGAGGAGCCCATTTCGTCAAAGTCGGAGAATAAAGGATGGATAGTCAATAGTCATATAGACCTAGCGACCTGGAACGACATTTATTATATGCTGGAGGATGAGTTGAATACAGTGGTGAAAAGGGTATAAACGATGTTCAGAAGTGTAAATAGATTCAATAGACTTAATCAAGACTACTTTGCGAAACACTGATGGTATGGTGATATATGCAGTGCATAGCATCATCATTACAATGCACAGAGCGGTGTTGCCACCATGCACCCAGCACCATGCCATTGCAACGACCAGACGAAAAACACAGTACATTAAACGTCAGAAGGCATCCAGCAGAGTGATATGCGACCGTGTGAATCTATAGCGCCTAGAGGTGTTTTTGCAGTGCGTCACATCGTATTGTCGCGGACTTACATATCACCCTGCCTCCCGGCGTGCCAGGCGCTCCAGGCGCACGACTCACACCCGGGCGTGACGAATGCATCCGGGCGCAGGGATTTTTTCCCGATGCACTCAAATGATTCATGGAGCCGAGATTAACTACAAGATCTATGACAATGAAATGCTCCCCATTGTATCTGCATTCAAAGTGTCGACATCTTATGTCGATTGTGCAGCTCACCCAATCAGTGCCTTCACTGATCACAATAATCTTGAATAATTTACATCCACAAAGATCTTGAATTGGAGACAAGTCTGCTGGGCCTAAGTATTGACAGGAAATGATTTCAAACTATTCTATGGACCTGTCAGTGCAAATGAGAGACAAAATGTGTTATCTAGGTGTTAGAAGTACCGCACTGAAAATGGGGGAGACAGTGTTGAAGAAAGCAAAGATGAGCCAATCCACCACATTATGAGATCTGATCAGTTTGTAACGTTTGAAGGGCAAACAGCACAAGTTATGAAGTTATGAGGCAAACGAATTGCGATTTCTGCTGCAAATTCGAAAGCCCTTTCACTGGTCAAGTTCAATTCAAGGATTCTAGAAGTAGTGGTAAATGCCACTGATAATGAGGCTGTATGGCATAAAGAATACGTCTGAGCTATGGAATGAAACCCAAGCCTTGATATCTCATTCGAAGACGAAGCTCTGTATTATAAAGAAAGACTGTGTATTATGGACAATCTGCAGTTGAGGAAACCGATATCGGAAGTGGAGCACAACTCAAAGGTGGCTGGATATATCAGGCAGAATGAGACAATCAAGTTGGTTGGCCAAAAAAGCTTGTGGCCAAAAATTGAGAAAGTCATCAAAAATCATGTCTGCTCATGCCCAGAATGTCAAATAAACAACAAAGATCGCTATACTCTCAACGGTCTTCCGCAACTACCCGACATTGCGTACCACCTGTGAGAATCAATTTCGATAGACTGAATTATCGAATAACCAGTATCATTTGGATGATCATCGGTGTATGTATTCGTTGACCAATTTATGAAAATAGCTCACTTCATTCCATTGCAAGATAGAGAGAAGATGGCTACAAACTTGGTCATAGTTTAGCAACGCGTCCAGGTTACCTGGCCGCGGTCTGGTTTGGACCGGACCGGTAGCCCCGGGGCGGTTCTGGAACCGCCAAAGCACCAAACCGTCCAATCACAGGCGGTTAAAACCCGGAACCAAACCGTAACCCGCCGGGTTTTGGTGGGTTTTACCTGCAGCAGAGCCTCATTTGTCATCGGCTCCAATGATCTCAGCTTTTCTGCTCCAATTAAGTATTTGAGTTCTGATTAGATCGCGACATGTTCTATACGTAGATTATGCTGTTTTTGACGCTCTTTCACCTCCCGCTCTCTGATTTGCGATAGGATTAGTATTCGTTAGGTCACAGTGAAATAAAGCCGAAAATGCGGCCGAAATCAACTGTTATTCGCAGCGACTCCACCAATACTAATCGTATCGTACATCGGAGCGCGGGAGGTTACAGAGCGTCAAACTGTGCATAATCTACGTATAGAATGTGTCGCGATCCAATCAGAACTCAAATACTTGATTGGAGTGATAGTTTTAGAGAAGAAGCCCGCCAAGACCCGGCGGGTTACAGTTCAGTTCTGCCTTTTCACCTCCTGTGATTGGACAGTTAGATTCCTTGGCGGTTCAGAACTGGAACCGACCCTGACCCGTAATTTGGAACCGTTGCTAACACTACTTGGTCAACATCTTCATGAAAAAAGTATGGAGATACCATGGCCTAACATCAAAGATAGTGTTGGATCAGGACTCTGGGTTCACATTCAGGTTTTGATTCTCATTGGTTGAAGCTCTCAAGGTCAGACTATAGATGACTTCACCATTCCACCCTCAAATAGATGGAAAATGGAAAGAGTCAACCAATTGTTAGATTGTTATCTGCGGAATTACTGAAATTATCAGCCGGATAGCTGGTTTGAGATGTTGCCAATGCCAGAGTATGCTGACAATAACTCTCTAACCACTGCTAAGGAAATGTTACTGTTCTTTAGAAACTTTGGGATCAATCCTTGAACGAATTGATATATTGAAGCCGAAGCAAAGAATCCGCCATCAAGGAATTACGTTCACTGGATGACCAGCATACATGCCCACTGCCATGAAGGCTTAGAGGCTTTACAGAAGGCAATGGGAATGTGCCATGATAGAAGTGCCAAGGAACATCCAAAATATTAGATTGGTGATTGAATAATGCAAAATGTAAAAAACCTGAGGAAACCAGATGCGACGCTTCATGGACCCTTTAAGGTTTTAAAGGTACTCATGCCCACCACAATTATGCTTGAGTTACTGAATCGATGGTGTACTCACAATACCTTCCATGTATCACTCATCGAACTATATCAAACCGCCACCAACCCCAACAAATCTACACCCAAGCTTGCCTCAACCAGCAAGGAGACTGAGCATGGTTATGATGTTAACGGCTCTGTGTACGAAATGGGATATGATGTTGAAGAAGGCATGGGCAGCCAGCACAGTAAGGAAGAAAAACTGGGGTTGAATCTGGTTTAGTGGAAGGGATATCTGGAAGAAGGGGATTGGACTGAGGAACCTGATGAGAACTTCGACAACAAGAGACTGTTAATGAAGTATTACAAGTGGAATTCGCAGGCCACCAAGGATCATAGAATCAAACTGTTGACCTCGTACCCAATACCTACAAAGTGTTTCAAATGGCTAGCAAGAGATTCGACAAAAGATCTGGTTTCTATGGGCACCAGTGGTCATAATTTTCCGGATGAAGAACAAGATGGATCAAGATTAAAATAGATTTGGTTTTAAGGGCACATGGGGTCAGGATGTTCCAAATCAAGAAAAAGAGAGTAAAGTGTCTTAGCTGGACGCAACGTGATTGATCGATTCTGCATGCTGCAATATGTTCCATCCGGCTATATGCAAACTGATTGGTGGACTGTGCTTGAATAACTGAGCAGGCCGAAAGCAAGCTGCCAAAGCGAAATGGTATGTGCAGATTCACTACTTCGAAGATTGCAAATGATGTACTGTGGTGTGCTGGATGAAATATGGCCAAAGGCAATGAAGAGAATATTAGTATCGTACTTTAGAAACAAACTCTTTAAGAGAGGGGGTAGTGTTACACCTAGCAAGTTTATAGTGTGGTCATGTACAATCATCTACGATTTCCCTAAAAAGATGTCATCGGCTATCACTCATCTTAGATGCTAGAGCCGATCTTTTCACAAGGCTTGCAAACAAACTTCCACACCATCAATAAGCAACAACGCCCAGGTAATGGCCGCTGTCCCTTCTGCTCCGAATTGCCAACAACAAATGGACAGCTGGCAAACAGCTGAATGGCATTGTTAAGAAAACAACAATACATAGTCCGCTGGCCAACAAATAATTGGTGCCCGCCAGAAGCCGACAACTGCTTGAAGCCTATGAATATTGGCCACATCTGACAAATGAAGCTGCTAACTACCGAAACAGGCCTATTCCTCTGGAGGTCATCAAACAGAAAGAATATTACTTGTTTGGAGGAATAAGCGTGCAAGCTTGATGTCATGAAGCATTCCAATGGTCTGATGATTGTGAGAGATTCCGGCGTATATATAAGATGTGGCTCTGGGCAGCTCTGTGCGGTTCAACTATATCTTCACTACAGGGCACAGTCCAGGTTATCAGTGCGTATCTATCTTGTCGATGAAGCAACCTTTCTGCGACCCCTCGATTGGTGGCAACTTCTCAAAAGCTCTATTCTGTATTCTCATCTTGAACAAAGAATGCCCGGCAGCTGTAAATTAAGCGATCTCGAAAAGATGAGTGGTGCCCGAAGGTTCACCGGCTGTTTCTCGAAGAAACTTGACACTACCAATATTGTGTGCTTACAAACCTATCACGAAGCAACGTTCATTCTGCACCTACTTACCAACAAATAATTCAAATACAAACACCCAATTGGATCACACTTTCTACAACTTCAAGCTTTAAACTAAGTATTCTGGTTGGCCAGCAGTTTATTCTGGCCTTGATGGGCGTAGCCTCACAAATTTGGTCAGAACTTTACAATTCAGTGGAATTGAAGGCAATGGTTTCAACTAGCCTGTTGCGGAAGCCGATAATGAAGATGGCCTGATCTATTGTGTTCAAGGATCTGTTGGTATACCCCCAGATGCTGCAACTGCCTATGTTATGGCTATTAGTCGTCAAGGAGTAACTGACTTCTATGCCACAAGCTACTAATCCTACATTGCCCAAACCAACAATCTCCAATGTATTACCGATCGTGTACTGTTTCTCGTGGCTAAGCAGATCAATGTCTTCACTGCACAAGACAACAAAATGAAATGGTAGGAGTCTTGGCGTGGTTGATTGGACATTTTGATGCACATGAGACCACGTGTTGGTATAGGTGGTGTCAATTGTGGCCGAGGTGGGACTGTTTCCAAATTTCACCTTCAACGGCATCAGCCTCTACTGTTCACTGGTGACCTCAAGTTGGAGACTGTCAATCGATTCCTTCACAAGGTCAAGAATTGGATATGCCAAGGCGGTATATCATTGGCTGCTACGGAGTCAGATATTCCCCTCGATTCGGCCTGGTGGTTTATGGACCCAGAGGCATACAGTTGGTTCACCCATTGGATCCATCAGCAAGGTGTCACAATTATCCCTCATGCGAATGGCTCACGTGCACCAGGGACATGGCCTCTCTTTAAATCCACTTTTCACCATCACTTTGTCCCAGCAGTTGCCATTACTGCAGTTCGAAAGGAGATCCACATGCTATGTTACTTCCAAGGAGATATTTTGTACTTTGAAACGCAATTCACCGAACTTATCCTAATGTTGCCAAATGAAACTACTATCTCACCCGAGGATGCCCTGCAGGACGAATAGTACTCCAAGCTACCATCAGAAATTGCATATCGAATTATCACTTCAGCCTGCATGCAAGGGAATCTCCAGCACCATACGCATTATACATTGGCCGATGTGATAGTGATTGTCGGCGAATTCTGAAGACAAATACCTTCACATCTGGCTATCGTGGCTACACCAATCAGTGTCGTCCCATGCAACACCGCTACTGTTCAAACACCCACTGGTTCTGAGCTGATCAACCTCACTCTAGCTAACACCAATACAAAGTGCTATTGCTGTGTCGGTTTCAGACATGAAGCACACGATTGTGCAACCGTAGATACATGTAGGCAAGGGCAAACTTTCCAAGGCAGAAGAGGCGGGAATGGTGGTGGATGGGATGGAGGTTGTGATCGCAATGATAATCATTGTGGGGGCCAGGGGAGTTCAACCAAGTCCACACCTGGGAACATCAATAACATTGAGGTAACAGGGACGGCCTAAAGATGGATGACAATGGTGATGACTCTGCGGCCGAATCGTTGGGGGCTACAGCTGGAGACTGTTTAGGGGGAGGAGGCCCAGAGAAATGACAATTGGGACTAGTAATAGAACGTTCTTCTACTCAGATAGTTATTCGAAAAGTTGAGGAAATGAAGGAAAAAGAGACAGGCACAGAGAAGTGCATACGGCATGCAAAATTGTACTTGAGCAGTCTGACACATAATGAGATATCTGATTCTCCACCTGACTCTGATATCAGTTGACCTAACTCAGACTTACTAAGTTTTAAAGCTTCTGTTTCAACCTCCAAAAACAAAATTCGTTGATCATATTTGTTATATGATTGCGGTACCTCTCATTGTTACATCGATAGTGCTTAAGCCAATTCCTTAGGTCTGAAACGTTTATGTTGTGGGCACATGAGAGAGTCTGTTGCAGGGGAACAGAAGGCTGAAGAAGATAGATAGTAGGTTTGGCTCAATGCCTCAATAAGAGGCAACACCAGCAATTGGGTTGACATTTTTAGTTGGCTTACAGTTTTTGACTGGGGTGGCATCTATGATCCAATAGTCAGTAAAGACTGGATGGCAGTCAATTTACACCTCATTAAGTGTGAAACTAGTACTCTACACATGCTTTAGCCTGATTGGACTTTTTTGCAACAAGGCTTTTGCCTTTCCTCAACTATCATCACAACATTCCTTACAGACCTCTGACCTAACCGAAGACACCTGAGAGATGTTAGTGCACACGGCAGATCAGTGGCCGGTAGATCGGCAATTAGTATGGTGTCTGTGTCCTTCTGGGTCAAGTATAAGTCATCAGAGATCTTTGTAGTGAACATCAGGGAACGCATCAACAAAATCATGGAGGCGAAGGAGGAGGGTACTCCGCACAAGTCCGCAGACCACAAAACATTACAGTTACAAGTTAGGAAGATATTTGCAGATATCTTCAAACCGCCAACAGGACTTCCTGCGGCCTCGAGACATGACCTCTGCATAGGCACTATTCTGGCAGTACAGCCACCTTACTGCCAGCCAGAATGGATGTGCAACTTGGACTGCGGATTTCGAAATTCAAATTGCCAAGTTGCTTGCCAATGGCTGGGTAACTGACAGCCAATCCAGATTTGTGGCCCCAGTAATGTTTGTTAAGAAACCACATGGCTCTGGACTTTAAATATATATCGATTACAGAGCCCTGAATTCCATCACCACTAAAGACTGAGACCCACTACTGTATATAGAAGATCCCATCGATTGGCTTCATATCTCCAGGGAGTTTACGACGCTCAACCTGACCAGTGGTTACCATCAGTTGCGCATACATCAGCATAACAGGCATAAAACAGCGTCGGTCACTCTGGACTGGTTCTTCAAGGGGACGGTAATTCCGTTTGGGCTGGTCAATACACTGTGAGCATTCATGCATATTATACACTGAATCATGTGCTCTTATAGCCAGTTTGCAATGGTTGACCTACATGACATTCTAATATTCACTCGCAATCTGACTAAATATATGCTGCACATTGAAATTATCTTGCGGGCAAATAGGGCGGCGCATCACAGGTTGAATGAGCAAAAGTACCTTTTTTGAACAACGGAAACTTTGTTTGTCAGTTTCCAGGTCAACTGGAATGGAAGTCACATGGAGAAAATGAAGATCGCCGCCATACGAGACTGGCCAGTGCCATTGAATATAACCAAGCTTCCATCATTCATGGGGTTGGCAGGTTATTATATAACATTTGTACAGAAATTTGTGTACCGGACCACATAGCTATACACAGTGAAAACCAAAAAATGTGGGGATTGGTGGCTGCAGACACATCAGGTGGAATTTGACAATATTTGGAGGCCTTTTGTGTCTGCTTCTGTGCTGGTACTATGTGATGCTCAGAGTGACTATATTCTGTACACTGATGTGTCAGACGTTGCGATTGAAGGCATTCAGGCTCACAAGCAACCTTGAGGAACCGAGGGCCAGCTGGTGGAATGCCTACTGGACTTCTTCCGTGAAATATTATACTACGTTGAGACGTGGTACACAGTGTATGACTGCAAGTTATTGGTGATCCATGACAACTTAACCGACTAGAAGCCTTACTTAGAAACTCCATACACGTCAGGATATCTCGATCACACATCACTACAGCATATTCCAAGCCAGAAGAAGCTTTCTAGCCACGATGGTGACACCTGGATAAACTGCAGCAGGTTGACCGTTCGATCAAATACTTCTCAGAAGTGGCCAACCCAGTGGCAGATGTGTTGTGCAGAATCTATCATCCAGCCTCATCAACCCCAATTGCCACCATCAGCATGAACACCATGGATCTCTAAATCATTGGCGCAGTGGAATAGAAGCTGGCAGTGCATGAATTACTGGTTGAAGACGCATATTTCGGCCCAATTGTTGATTTCCTCGGCAGGGAAACAGAAATAACTGACGCGGCCAAGAATCAGGCAACTCAGTGTGTGAATACAAAGCACCATCAGAACAACATCATGCGGGCCAGGCTGTTTCGGTTTGACCATGGCCATCGTCTTTGCAGGGACACTGGATCACTCTGCAGTCCATCCGGCCAACAGAGATACATTATTTCAGAAGCTCACAAATTGCCGTTTGGCAGCAGCCACCGATAAGCACAACAAACGGCAGCAACCATCGCATCACAGTTCTATTGGCCTCATCTGACTCAATCGGTAAGAGTATGGGTTGGGGGTTGCAATGTATACCACCATGTGCAACATTCCAATCAACCTCTCTGCAGCTTACTGCAATGGCTGCCAATTCTGGAGATATGGTCATCAAGGATTAATATTGACTTTATTAACAAGCTGCTGGCTACAGTAAATGATGGCTATGGCTGTATAATCATGATCGTCAATCCGTCAACAAAGGGAGGGTGGTGGAAAGCAGCAAAGGTCAACGATTCAGCTGCAGAAGCATTGAACAGAGATTGTATTGACATGTTGGTATATGACAGAGGAATCCTGGAAGACATCATCTCTGATAGGGATACCAGTTTCTACTGTGATTGCTGGGGTTTGCGTATGTCCCAGTTGGGAATTGAATGCTGCCACAGTACCCACTATCACTTACAGAGGGATGGCCAAGCAAAGATCCAGAATGCAGTTGTCAAACGTTACGTTAAGGCATACATAGTGAAGTGCCCAATCGAGTGGAATTGTCTTCATCTACTGGCCAAATGTACATACAACCCAGCTTACCATGAATTACCCAAAACATCTCCATTTCAGGCCGATATTGGATTTGTGCCAAGAACGTCAATTGCTTGGTTCACACCGACTCCAAGGCCTGACCGGCTGTGATAAGTCAGCTTTGAAGCCAACAAATTTCCTGGGCAGATGATGTCAGACCTCTGCATGCTGAGAGAGTGGCCAGGGAAAGTGTAGACAAAGATGATTCTGAAGGCCAATAAGTCTCACCGCATGCACAACTTTAAGGTGGGAAACTCAGTTCTTCTCAATACCACACTCCTTCAGATTGGCTATGCAAATATCACCAAATCTGAATCATCAAATCATAACTCCAGGGAATGGCAACAGCTATTCCGTGGCCCGTTTCACATCAGCAAAGCTATCGGTGCCAACACCTTCAGGTTGATTATGCCTGCACACTGGAAAATGCCTAATGTCTTTGATGTATCATGTTTGAAACCAGACCGCGTAATATATGGGCGAGATCAGTCTGCACCCCTGCCATTACAAGCCATGACTGATAAGGCTCCAGAATACTAAGCAGAAGCAATCTTTGAGCATTAGGGATCTTTGGTCAAAACCCTACTGTTCAAGGTAATGTGGCTTGGATACCCCGAACAGGATTTGCAGCCATTTGTCCACCTGAAAGGCAGCTGCAAAGAATTACTATGGCAGTACCATCAAGAGAAGGGTCTTTTGGTCTATAAGTGGATGCAGGAAGGTTAAGAATGTGTTGTCATTGGCAGGAAGGTTGAGGATAGGATTTCATTGGCAGGAAGTTAAGGATGGATTTGCATCAGTGTGTAGTGGGTTTTTGCAAGAAGGTAAAGGATGGGTGTCACAGTTGTGTCAAGTGAGGATCGGAGAAGTAGTGATGATCGATGGAGCGTATACACTGTATAAGGGACGCAAGAAAGGAAACAGGTTTTGTTGGAAGGAAACAGGTTTTGTGGGAAAGAAACAGGTTTTGTTGGAAAGAATCAGGTTTTGTTGGGTGCGTTGTAAATATGGCATGATGGTTATGATGTGAACTGCGGATTGAAAGGGTTGCGTACATAGTTGGGTGAGGTTTGGATGTATTTTGGAACAAGTGAGTAAAGGTGACGACAGTCGCGTTTGTTGTATATAAGGATGATCGTTTGGGGGAGGATACATTTGTTCTTCACTCGCTCTCTAGTCTACAAAACAATCAATAGCTTCGGCATCAACCTGTGTTCACTCCTGTGATTCCGGAATTTGAGTGCCTAGTTTGTTACGCAGTACCCGCGATTACTGCACTCTGAGTTTGGTCTTTATAACCTCTAGAACACTGAGCCTTGAAACCTTGACAGAAGAACAAGTCTACAATCGATTCTACTGGTTATAATTTAGTATATGTGCTGCTATTACCACCAAAGCGGCTGTAACTTTTGTCACCGTCCTTGCAATCCTCAGTGCCTGGTGTGTCAATCTGTTGGTAACTTTGAAAACCGGTTAACATTTCACAGTTTCAGAAGACACATTTGTGTAGTGTACATCTGGAAATTTTGAAGAGAAGGATCCAGCACGTTCAAGTAATTGCCAGCATATGACAGCAACAAACCTCAACAATTCCGAATCAATTTCTTCAACCTAGCTGGTCGATCCACCAACCTCTTTGAACAAGAACCATTCAATGCTGTCGATAGCATCGACACTATCCTCCTCGAAACCAAAGAACCCCTTGAAGAGGATTTTTGAGACAAACGACGAACTGCATCTCCCGGGAACAGTCATTGGATGCAAGCCACCAGCAACGGAGAAGGACTCCAAATTGATGATCCAGTCTTCAAGAACTTTTGGACCAAGTACTACAGACTTCACGTCGATTGCCAGGACAAAGACACGTGCTACTGCGAACACAACTGCGGAGGTACACATACAACAATCAGTAGAACAGCAGAAGCTCAAACCACGAAATCAGAATCCACAATCAAGGCAAAACCAAAAGACCTGGAAAACCAAATTTCGTGGACAGATTATAATGAACGAAAGGCAAATAAGGGAAAAGGAGTACATCGAGCAATCCACCCGGTCTCCTTACCAACTCCACTGATCATCGTAACACCCAGTAAACACGAAGTGTTCTTCTGGTTGCTGGACAACATATTTTTGAAAGCAGAAATCGAAGCAGCAGTTCAACAGTTCCAGGAAAACACCAACCAGATTAAGATGTACTTGAACAAAAAACCCTGTTTCCGTTTTACAGCTGCCCACCTCCTCACAGCAGCCTCTCAATACCTTGATCAGGATGTCAAACAGCTCCTCATGACCTACTCGTGACGTCACACTAACCAGCACGTTACAACTGGAACTGGAGCACATGGCAGCCCAACAAACACAGACTATGAACGAAGATCAGCTCAGGAGCCACATCCGAGATATCAGCATCGGACGGACAGCACTGGCTCAACTTCTGACGACCAGCAGATTGAACGAATTGCTGAAGGAACAGCAGTCTGTGAACAATGCGGAAGCATGAATATTGGAATTATTGGCAGAAGGAGAAAACATTATCAAGGAACAGAACAACATGAAGCAGGAGTTACTGCTTACACAGCATGTGTTAGAAACCAGGGAGGGAATAACGCAAGCATGCAGGCATAGAGATTTGCAAGAGAAAGTCCGGAACCCAGAACAACAATTGGAAGAAAGGAATCCAGATATGGCAGAGTTGAGGCAAGACCTGGAAGATGCTCAGGCACAGATGGAGAAATTCAGGGACCTGGCAGAGGAGAATTGTCAACAAGCGACCTGAGTTTTGAAGTTGACGGAAGGAAAGACAAGAGAAATGGGAGCAACGGGAGAAAAGGAAGAAAGAGAAGAGAAGGTACATGATATTGCGAACATCTCAGGAGAAGATAGGAAGAAACTTCGATGGTGGAAGGTGCAGCTGGCCTTGAAGATACGTGGAAAACCTAAGGCATTCAATACCGAGGAGAAGAAACTGGGATATGCAGTTGGATGTCTGAAAGGGGTGGTTCTGGCACAGTGAATGCCATGATGTGACGAAATCTCTGGGGAAGTCAAACTCGATACCCTGACAGACCTAGTTGACCTGCTAGATCGGGCATTCGGAGACCAAGGCAAAGCAGCAACGGCCAAGAGGGAACTCATGAGATTGAGACAACGAAACTGTGAACTCTCCCAGTACTATGCGGAATTCCAATGATACGTAGCGGATGTGAATGGAACCAAGATATCCGAACGGACACGTTACAATATAGGCTGTCAAATGAACTCCCGGACTCCCTACAACATATCAAAGAACCAGAAAGTATAGTTGAATTTGTCAAGTTGTGCACAAAGAGAGACTCACAATTGAGAAGACGGGCCACAGCAGAGATGACTGGCAAGTGGAAGGAATACAACAAGGCAGAATCAATGACCAACACCACATCTGCCCCAGACGCGGCACCAGCAGGAACAGTGGCAGGATATCATGGCGCTGCACCAATAGACCCCTCCGCAGTCAAGGGAAAGCAAATTACACCGGAAGGATGAAAGAGACGCAGGGAAGGAGGACTATGTATGTACTGTGGAGATAGAAGGCATTTCGCAGCATCATGCCGAAGGAAGTTGAAAGCAGCATCAGGACAACCAGATGTATCATCTTTCAGGAATGCAGCAAATGATGGAGACCCAGATTCAGGAACAGGAAAAGGAAAGGAAGTTGAGTTGGGAAAAGTTTGGTCCAGTGCAATACAGATGGCATTTGCACTGGAAACAAATCTCTTTTGTCAGTTATTGGTAGTTCTGGTATCTCTCAGTTTTCTATTCAAAGCGCGGAAATGAAGGAATCTTCTACGGAAAGCAAGCACCTCATTGTGAAATGTTTATTGAAAATAGATGATAAATCATTGATACCTATACTTTGATAGACTGCGGAGCTACTGCAATAGCATTTATTGACAAAGATTTCGTCTGCTACCATCAGTTTCAAGAGATGTGGTTAAAAGATCAAAGACACTTGGAAGTTATAGACGGAAAACCCATTGAATCAGGAACAATTACAACAATGTCTGAACATGACTTAAGAATACGCGGACATCAAGAACAGTTACCTGTGTTCGTTACAAAGTTAGGTCACCATTCTATACTGTTGGGACTCCCATGGTTACAACTTCACGATGTCACAATCAAATTCCACAACAAGCGGATTCGATTCGCAAGCAGTTACTGTCATCAACACTGTCAACATCATTCAAGTATATGGGTGTGGGGTAATCATATGGAAACAACGGGGGAACGGGACAAGCCGAAACTCAATAAATGTGCATTAGCAGCAGCACAATTCATGCGATCAAACGAGAAGGAGAAACTCAAAGTATACGCAGTAACACTATAGAAAATCAACAAGGCCCTCGATGTAAAGGACCTTCAAGAACAACCGCTGGATCAATTAATTCCAAAAGAATATCATGAGTTTCTTCCCCTCTTTGACAAGGTTATTGCTGAACAACTACCTCCACAAAGACCATACGATCACCAGATCACACTCCAGGAGGGCTTTACACCCCAGTTCAGACCAATCTACAGCTTATCGAGAGAGGAATTAAATGTCTTGAAGGAATAGATTGAAAAGAACCTGTCAAAGGGATTCATTGGATCATTGGCATCACCATGCAGGGCCCCAGTACTATTTGCACCCAAACCTAATGGAGGCCTCAGGTTATGTGTGGATTATAGAGGCCTAAATGAGGGAACAATCAAGAATTGATACCCCCTACCTCTGATCCAAGAAACCTTATGAATATTATCGAAGGCCAGGTGGTACACCAAGTTAGATATCCGAGACGCCTACAATATGATCAGAATCGCAGAATGGGACGAATGGAAAACGGCATTCCATACCCACTATGGTTTATTCAAATCCCTTGTTATGCCTTTTGAACTCATCAATGCACCAGCATCCTTCCAGGAATTCATCAATGATATACTCCAACCCTGTTTGGACATCTTCTGAACAGCATTTCTGGACGACATTTTCATCTACAGTGATAACTTGACGAAACACCGGGAACATGTCAGAGCAGTAATGACAATGTTGAAGGATAGTGGACTATATCTGAAAGCCGAAAAATGCGAATTCCATCAACAAGAAGTCAAGTACCTAGGACTAATAGTCGGTGTCAACGGAATCAGAATGAACCCAGAAAAGGTAATGGCAGTCAAGCAGTGGGAAGCTTCTGGCAAGCTCAAAGAGGTCCAAGCAGTCTTAGGATTTGCCAAATTCTATCAAAGATTCATCAGGAATTTCAGCAGGGTGGTCCAACCATTGGCAAAATTAATGAAAAAGCCGGTACCATTCCATTGGAGACATCATCAGAAACGGGCCTTTGCGGAGCTGAAAGGAGCATTCACAACAGCACCAGTACTTGCACATTTCGATTACAAAAATGAAATTGTCCTGGAACCAGATGCTTCCAGTTACGTGTCAGCAGCAGTTCTATTACAATACGACAATCAAGGAATCCTTCATCCAGTTGAATTTTTTCCCAGGAATGATACACCAGCTGAGGAGAATTACGAAATCTAAGATCAGAAATTGCAAGCTATCATCAAATCCCTTGAAAAATGGAGACTGGAATGCCAAGGGTCAGCACACCCAATTAACATACTGACAGATTACAAGAACCTTGAATACATCATGACATCAAAGTTACTAAATTGAAGGCAAACAAGGTGGTCCGAATTCCTGTCGAAATTCAAGTTTAAGATTGTTTACCACTCAGAAAAAGAGGGACAGAAGCCCAATGCACTCACCGGAACACCCGGAGATATTCCTCTAACAGAGGGGGCAGAAAATAACCAACAAATCGTGTTTAAAATGGAGAATCTCGACAAATGAATACAACAAGAACTCGTGGTAGCATTTGCTGAAGTGGTGAATCATGAAGAAACTCATTTGCAGGAGCTGTGGAACTGGATTCAAAACGTATGCAAGGACTGCCCAATTGACAATGGTGAGGGACGGGGCATCAATGCAATGAAAATCAAAGAGGAATCGAACAAGCTACAACTCATACAGGAACATTACGATTCACCAACAGACAGACATCCATGATGAGCAAAAACGTTGGATTTATTCAAAAGAATTCATCCATGGCCAGGCTTGAGAACAGACATGGATAGGTATGTACGGAATTGCCATGTGTGTCAATGCGGTAAACCAAGAAATCAAAAGATCCACGGAGGGCTAAAGCCGCTGGAAATACCGCAGCAAATATGGAAGGATCTGAGTATGGATTTTGTGGTTGGGTCACCAGGAAGCGAAGAATATAATGCTATATGGGTGGTAGATGATAGACTATCAAAAATGAAGCACTTGGTACCATGTCAAGACAATACAGATGGCCGAAAATTGGGCGAAATGTTTATACGAAATATATTCAAATTACACGGCTAACTAGACACCATAGTATCAGACAGAGGGCCTGAAATTGCCTCAGAACTGTGGAGACATGACTGCAAAAGACTCGGAATCAGATGAAGACTCTCAACCGCATTTCATCCACAAATGGATGGCCAAACGGAGCGAATGACTGCCGTTATGGAACAGTATCCAAGGAGCTTCGTCAATTATCAGCAAAACAACTGGGCCTTGGGCCTACCAATGGCAGAGTTCGTGTCAAAAAATCGTACTTCAGAAACATCAGGCTGCTCACCATTCTTTGGCAATCACGGTTTTCATCCAAAGATGACCTTCAGTCAACATCCAGTTCAGAACGGAAACGACATCAGGGAAGTAAATGCAACAGCCTCTCCCCAACAATAAATGAAATCTTCAAACAGATCAAAGCCAAAATGTTCCAAGCACAATCCATCCAAGCAGAACATGCGGACAAACGACGCAGAGAAGGAACGGAGATGACAGTAGCAGGCAGAATATGGATGAACGCTAGGAATATTGCAACACGAAGACCAAGCAAAAGACTAGACTAGAAACATCTCAGACCATACAAAATCACCAAAGTTATCAGCCTGTGGGCCTACTGATTGGACCTACCTAAGGACATTCATATACACCCAGTACAACCAATCTCCTGCCTAAGTAAAGCCTCAAACAACCCATTGTCCAGACGAGTTAAAAAGATACCACCTCCAGTCATCGTGAACAGAGAAGAAGAATACGAAGTTGAATGAGTTGTAGACTCCACACAATTCCGATGACAGCGGCAGTATCTGGTCAAATGGAAGGGCTACAACGAAAGAAGTTGGGAGCCCGCAGTCAACATGGATGGTCTTCAAGCCATTGACATATTCCACGCAGAACAACCTGGAAAACCCAAAACAACAGCCTCATAGGAACTCGGCTTGGGGGAGGGAGAGCTACTGTCACGGTTGTGTCAGGTGAGGATCGGAGAAGTAGTGATGATCGATGGAGCGTATACAATGAATACGGGACGCACGCAAGGAAACAGGTTTTGTTGGAACGAATCAGGTTGTGTTGGTTGCATTGTAAATATCGTGTGATGGTTATGATGTGAGCTGCAGATTGAAAGGGTTGCATAGATAGATGGGTGAGGTTTGGATGTATTTTGGAATGAATGAGTAAACGTGACGATGGTCACATTAGTTTTATATAAGGACAATGGTTTAGCGGAGGACAGGTTTGTTCTTTACTCGTTTTCTAGTGTACAAAACAATCGATAGCTTCGGCATCAACCTTCGTTCACTCCTGTGATACCGGAATTCAAGTCTCTAGTTGGGTACGCAGTACCAGCGATCAGTGCACTCTTCGTTTGGTCTATATAACCCCTAGAACTCCGAGCCTTGAAACCTTCAGAATGGGTTTTCATTGTCAGAAAGGTTAGAGATGGGTTTATATTGTTTGTAGTGGGAATTTGCCTCGTGTAAGGCAGTTACGAGGAGTTTTCAGGTATGGACCGGAGTTTTTCTTGTTCCCAATGTTCTTTTGGAGCAGGCACTGGTTTTATTGAGCTGGTGATGGTTGTGGAAGGTTCAACCGTATATATAAGGTGCAGCTCTATGACCCTCCTTGCAGTTCGGCTACCTCTTTGCTACCGTGAACAGATGAGGTTATCTGTGCATTGCATGCCACTCAATGAAGCAACCTTCCCGCAACCCCTCATTAATAATCCAATAACCATACAGACAATAGAGACCTGAGAAATGGAGGATTGTGGTAGTTGCGATTGAGTGGGCATTGGTTCGAAGGTGACTATGGTATCGGAGCTCAAGAGACCTGGGTAGATAGAAGTATTGTTTAGAGCAAAGTCAAAGGAATACAGACCTTGAGTTCTTCAAGGGTAGAAAGGGCATAAACCTTCGCAGTGAGAAGAACAAGCCTTAACACTATACTTATTGAAAAGCTATTCTTTTTGTACAGGATCATTTAGTGACTTCACATCCTGAGTGAACTTCATAACCTGCCTTTGAAGTTGTCCCAAATTCTGTTCAGATACTACTTGGACCGGGTAAATCTTGAGCCAAGCTCCCAGTGTTATACACAATAAGATCATCTTCGTTGGAAGTATTCTTTGAGAAAAAGCTTTGGCCTGGTACAACAATTCAGGAAACAGCTTGGGAATCATTACTGGTGGACACATGGTCAGACTTCACCAATGATATGGAGGAATGATTCATCAACCTGGAGGAAGAAATGGAATGAAGGCAAAAAATAAACAAATTGCAGTACAATGGTGACATACAGAACTATATCATAAAGATAGAGAACTTAAACTATGTTGTCCACATATTGATCATTGTGTGGCTGCAGGCTCAATACAGTGTACTCAATTGAGAAATCAAGGATCAAACATCTTTTTTGAAGATTGCATCAATAGACAACACAGAATACAAAGGACTGATCAAACAAGTCAGCCAAATGTATGAGAAACACCTGCAAGAAAAGCACCATCACAATTATCCCCAGCCACATGATGAATAGGGCCCCGAATAGATGCCAGATAGTGATGGTAATAGCAAGTGGAATGAAGGAAGAAAGAACTTTGAAATAGGTTCAGAGTCCAAAAAACATCAAACAGAGAAAAACAGTTCTCAGTCAATCAATACGGACAAAGGGGAAGCGCTAGAGCATCTTTAGCAGAAGCACAAAGCAAGCATGACAAGTGCAAGAACTGTGGTTTCTCAGAGCATCAATTGATATTCTGTATGAATGCCATCAAAGTCTCATCCAGTAAGAAAAGGAAAAGAATTACAAGGCTAAAGTAGAAGCTTCAGAAGTAATTAGTTCTACTTTCCAGATCAAGCCTAGGAGTCTTGCTGACCAAATTACAAAACCAGCCGCAGTATCCAGCTCTGTAGTGCTTCGCAATGTTGATTCCAATGGTATGGAGATTGATGGATACGACGAGTTTATTTTTTCTTTTCTTTGTTCAATGGGATAGTGGTCTTTTCTAGGGGTTTTTGAGATACAGACACATCAAGTTTTTGTTTTTATGGGAATAAATGTTCATATTTCTTTTGGGACTAAATTTGGGTCTTAACAATACCGTCTTCGGTAATATAGTTGTGTGATATTCAACATGTTTCCTTTTCCATTGTATATGACAGGGTGCAAGAGGAAGAGTTCAATATTTGAAAAATGCTAGTCATATAGTGTCCAAGGGTGACCAGTGACAAGCAATCACTATCAAACTTGATCATACTCATTTGAACGTCATTTACCTATACATCATCCAGGACCGATTGCGGGCAGTATGGAATCAAAAAGGAGTTGACCATGGTTGTCAACCGATCAGATCGACAATACAATACTGTGGCTACCACACCTCAGCCTGTACCAACAAAATCGAAGCAACAATTGCCACCTCAACCAAAGACTGGTTCAGGATCTGCAGTAAATATATTTGCAAGCATTTGAAACAAGAAGAAGATTGCTATAAGGATGTTCTTGCATACTGGGAGTAATATACCTATGAAACCAAGGCAGTGGGCCGATTCAAATGGTAGTACATTAGTGACTCAAACAGAGACAAACATAATCAAAAACTTCAATGGGGAAACAGTACAAGGTGTAGGTTGGCAGTATTCCTTCCCCCTGACTTTGCAGTATGAATTCCATTATATTGAAGAAATCTTAGAAATTGATTCACTAGAGAATTCATATAATATCATATTGCAATACTGGGGGATCGTCAAGCATGGAGCACTCAGCAGAGTAACTCAAGATCATAATCAGCTCCAGTTTATGTTGACACAATGCCACCAACATTGCGCAATGGCAGGGGTATCTTCGTTTTCAATTGAATACGACGATTGCATTTTACAGTACCATACTGAGTTCCCCAGATTGTGGTTATTGGTTCGATGCATGTTGCCATGGCATGTGAGATGGAGATCGATTGGGTAGAGTGATTACCATGGCAATTCAGAGAGTTTGAAACACTATACAACAGAAAAACTGCCAGTGCTCTACTACTTCATCGATCTAATGATCACATTGTTGACTGGAAAGATAAAAAACAACCACTGTGGGGCCCCATCCACATGCTCTCAGAAAAGGAGCATTTGGTCCTTCAACATGATCAAAAGGAATTGCTTGAGTCTGGAATGATCTGTCCGAGCAAGTCCAGTTCAGATGTGCCCATACTTTTTGTTCCCGAGCTCCACAGAAGCGGCTTACTCTTAAACGTAGCTTACAGAGGTACTACTTGTGTGACAAATATGAACCGGAATGCATTGGCATTCATGAACAAGCCTTGCAACAGTGTTACTGGATTGAAGATTGTCAACAAAATTGATTCAAAGGCAGGGCACAATCTCATTCAAATCTCACCTCAAGATGAATGGCACACAGTATTTGGCATGAGATATAAACATTGTGAATTGTTCGTTATGCCCTGCGCCTGAGCAAATACAGCTGCTACATTCCAGGATATGATGAACAATATCTTGCGTGATCCAAATGATATCTGAAAATGGTAACTCATTGCCTATGACTTACAATAATCTCTAGTAACGGCCATAATGCCAGATAATGCAATTAGGCTCAAGCCCATTATGGATAACTTGGAAAACACTCTGATAACACTTTCATAACATACCATAACTTGTCATAATATTTCAACCTTATTGCTTATTCACATTGCATCTCCAGGTGGAATAGCCAAACAGTCTGGTTTTGTTATGCCTCAGATACCAAAGATCTCAGTACAATTATAGTAACATGTCAGAGTTGTCGGGTATGATAGCCAATATACTGCCGGACCTTACGGTCACTTGTCAGAGTCTACCAGTATGATTGTGACCGTCATATCAGACCTTACAGTCACTTGTCAGAGTCCAGGATCGTAATAACAATAATCTCATGGTCACTTCATATTTAATCATATTATATACTAAACATTTATTACTAAATTATTGTCTTCTATTTACAAGTAGCAACTGACACTCTGGTGTGATCACTTGTGAAACTCTGCCATTCTTGCTCTCACAACTGACATTTTTGCTCTCACAACTGACATGCTCTCTGTCACAACTCGAACATGCTTGTTTTCAAGTTGGCTTGTAGAGAGCTCAACATGATGGCTTTTAAGTTAACTTGGAGCTGGATGAGATAAGAGCGCCAAGAGAAGCATGAAATGGGTGCCAATGAGAAGGATGAGATGGCTCTCAAGTGGGATTGGGGAGAGATGAACGAAATGGCACTCAAGTGGGCTTGGAGATATGGGATCGATGAGAGATAGTGCTGATGGGAGATGGGGTTGATAAGAGATGGGGTTGATGAAAGGCAGCTTTCAGGAGGACATGGGAAGAGATAGCTTGGAAGCCGAATGCAAAAGGCAAGGGCCAGACAGAATGAGGGTTCATTAGTGTGCAACATGGATCAGGTGTTGATAACCTACAGTCGTAAAGCCAAGTGGAAGATATAACTTAAAACGAGAGAAGATAGGCTGCACCAACGGTTTATGGCAGCAATTGCACACATGGGATGGAGTCAGTTGATAGAGTCAGTTGCTGAAGTAGGTTGCACAGCGCAAGGGCCTGACAGAATGCGAGAGTGATTGGATGAAGACATAGCTAGGGAGATTTTATTCGACAGTCAGGAAGTGGAGGAGCGGACTTGACTGTGAAGGAGACGGGATAGGCTACCCCAATGGTGTTTGGCAGCATGTGCCAATATAGAATGGAGTTAGTGACTTGAGTGAGTCGCTAGAGTTGGTCGGTGAAATCTTTTGCAGATAACAAGTGCCTGACAGAAAATGAGTATAATTGGTGCGAAACCAGGCTAGGGAGATATTAATCTACCATCGGGAAACCCAGTAGAGGACTGGACGTCGATACAGAGGAGTGGGGATGCACATAAGGTGCTTGGGAGCCAGGGTCCGCAGATAGAGTCTGGTGCAGAGGCGGACTGCTGAGGCGAGGGCTACATGGTACACAATAGTAATCGATTGATTGAGGATGGATGAGAGCTGGCTCTCAATGTCATCTGGCCATCGACTGGCAATAATGAGTGGGGGGGACTTAACTGTAGATGGGACAAGATTGAGAAAATAGATAGAGATGTACAAAAAGGAATGGACAGAATGAATGAGAGCTGGACTGGGAACTCGTACATGAAAAACCAGGGCTCAATTAGGTATACTGAGCCTGTCATCTCATTCAATCTGATGTCTCTTTACCCAAAATCTTTTGCCATACCCAAATTAGTGGTGTAATATTGGACATCCAAGCAATATGGGGCCTTGCCAAGTGACTGGCAGAGAAGAATACAAATGCAACTTACCAAATTGAGACCTGGTTTCTTGTATGAATCCATGCTCTCTTCTTTATTGTTTATCCATCTCCATCTCCATCTCTATTTCCTCTGGCAACATTGTTCTATCTACAGTTAAATTCCCCATCTCAGTATTACCAGTCAACAGCCAGATGACATCTAGAGCCAGCTCTCATCCTTTCTTGATCTGTCAATCACTCTCTTACACCCGTTATTCTCCTAAGCAACCAGTGTAGGCATGCATACCTGTACTGGCTACCTAGCATCATACGTGCAACCCCTCTTCTCTCCATTACAGTCATGTCTTTTATTTTGCTATCTGATTTTGGATTGATATTTCTGAAGCCTGGCCTGGCACCAAGTACATTCATGTTCTGTTAGATCCTCGCTCTCTGCAACTGATTTCAGCAACCAACTGCTGTAACCAACTGCAGCCACCAACTGCAGCCACCAACTGCAGTAAGCAACTGCACCAACTGAATCTAGTAATCGACTCCAGTTATCGACTCCAGCAACTGACTGCAGCGACAGATTCCAGAGGCTGACTGCACGATAGGTGCAGTCTCCCTCCTCTGATTCCAAGGCAAGTTCTCTACCCGGGATCCTGACTGTCAGTGAATATCTTCCGAGCCAGATTGTGTAACAATTAACTTGAATTTTGTTTGACCCTTGCTCTCTGCATCCAGCATCCAAACAATGTCTCCCCAGACCTTATGAGGCATCTTTCATCGACCCCAGCTGCCATCAATGCCATCTCTGCAGCCCACTTGTGAGCCATCTTGCCCATCTTTCTCCATGCCAGCTTTAGAGCCATCTCATTCATCTATCTCCATGCCCACATGAGAGCAAGCATATCTGAGTGGTAAGACTGGGAATGTCAGTTGTGAATGCAGCAATGTCAGAATTGGGAGAGTGGGAATGTCAGAGTTGTAAAAGTGGAAATATTGAGAGTTTCCATATAATCGTTGAAAGAGTGTGTCAGAGTTTTGATTTAGAAATAATGATTGAGAGCTGTCTCGCATTATAAATCGCCCCATCTCCACATATATTCCTCCGACTGTGTATATACAGTAGATAGATTTTAATAGAAACTGCAATTTTGCAAACCAATGACCATACTATTTCTACCAGACAGTGAGATGGTACGTTGAAGTGAGAATACATGACATCGTGAGAATTGCTGTCGAAAGCATATGCTAGGCTCTACAACTGGATATCAATTAGTTTTCAAAATGACTATCTCCATATAAAATTCTAATTTTGTCCTGAAACTCAAAAATCCATATGTGAATGTTCAGTAGTACCCGATATGCTGCGATAACATACAGATAGTGGAGCCGTTATAGCCAAATCATCCAATAACACACTGGTAACAGCGATGACAAATCCTGATTATGGTTGTATAAATACTATTTCCAACGCATCATGGAATGGTAATTTACATAGAGGATATTCTCATCAATATAAAAAACAGAGAAGACCGTATATGTATGAATAGATCAGTCCTTTGTCAATTACAGAAATACAACTTGGTTTTCTCTCCAAATGAGTATGAATTTTATCCAAAGCAAGTTGAATTCCTTGGGAATCACATATTGGGAGAAGGTGTTAGCATGTTAAAAGACATAATTAATACTTTTCTCAATGGGAGATTCTGAAGTCTGCCAATGATGTCCAGTCTTTCCTCGGGTGTCCCAACTTCTATCAATGCTTCATGAAAGGATTTTCAAAGATAAGCCATCTCTCAATAGTATCAATCAAAAATACCAATAAGTAGTTTGACAGGAAAGCAAATCCCCAAAAATACATAGTATTGGATATACTGAAAAAGTACTTACCCGAGGCTCACATGATGTGATATTTCAATTCTATTTGGCCCATAATAATTGAGAATAATACAAGTGATTTTGAAATTGGCACAGCACTTTCTCAAAACATTGATTGATAATTGCACCCAATTACCTATCAGTTTCAAAAGATGGACAAAGCCAAGAACAACTACGAAATCCATAACAAAGAGATGCTCACAATTGTATCTGCATTCAATGACTGAAGATGTTATCTGAAAGATGCTGCTTATCCAATTAGTGTCTTCACTGATTACAACCAAGTTGAATTCTGTAAAATTACAATGATTCTGAATTGGAGACAAGTCTGCTGGGCTCCGGAGCTGGCTGGATATGATTTCAAAATATTCTACTGACCCAGTAGTGCATATAGAATACCAGATGCACTATCTAGGTGTTTGAAGTACCACCCTAAAAAAGGGTCAGATAGTTCTGAAGAAAACAAAAATCATCCAATCCACCACATTTTGAGATCTAATCAGGTAATAACTGCTGAAGAACAAACAGTAAAAGTAATGGCAATAAAATTATGAGGTAAAGGAATTGCGATGTCTTCAGGAAACTTGTTGGTGATTCCACTGGTTATATTCAACTCATGGGTGTTAAATGCAGTGGTCAGCTCCACAATCAACAATAGTGCAGGGTATGAAGAGTCTATTCGATTTATGGAAGGAAATTCAAGCCCAGACATCTGTTTTAAAGGCAAAGCTATTTGATATAAATGCTGACTGTAAATTCCAAACAAGCTGCAGTTAAAAAACAAATACTGGAAATGGAGTAGAATTCAAAGGTCACTTGATGCATGGTACAGGATAAGGCAATTGTGCTGGTCTGATGGAACTTGTTTTCGCTGGAAATAGGGAAATTGATCAAAGACTATATCTGCCTATGTCCTGAGTGCCAAAGAAATAAAGCAGCTTGCCATGTTTGCTTTTGATTCCTACAACTATTTGAATCAGCATTCCACCCTTGGGATTCAATTTTCACAGGCTTCATTATTAAAATACTGGAATGAGGGATGTTCTTATCAGTCTGGGTAATTGTCAACTACTTTACAAAAATAGTTCACTTCATTCTATTCAAAGATAGTATAAAGGAAACCATAGTCTATGTAAAAATGTTTCTAAAAGAAATCTGTAGATTGCATAGTCCAAAATCGAATATAGTGTCAGATAGAAACTCTTGGTTTATATCCATATTTTGGTCCTCATCGGTCAAAACTCTCAAGGTTATAATGAAGATGTCTTTGCCATTAGACCCACAAAAGGCTAGGCAAACAGAAGGAGTTAACCAAACACTGGAATGGTATCTGCAAAATGACCGCCATTATGAGCAGAATAATTGGTCCCAGATGATACCAATGGCAGAATATGTGTACAATAACTCTTTCACCACTTCTATGAGAATGTCACCATTTGTTACAAACTTTGGATTTGATCCTCTAACTAATTGGGCCGTTCAAACAGTAGCAAAATATCTGGCCTCTAGGAACTACTTCTATTACATGACCAGCATATATACACTCTGCTGTATGGGCTGAATGCAAGTGCGTGAGATATTGTTGAAGTACCCCGATAGGCATGCTGAAGAACTTCTAATGTATTTGGTCAGTGATTTGGTAATGCTAACTGGAAACAATATCAAAACTTGAAGACAATCTGGAACACTGGATGAAAAGCTTTATGGACCTTTCAAGGTCTCAAAGGCACTCTTGCGTACTGCTATTAGGTTTAAGTTACCAAATCGATGGCATATTTGGTATGTATTGAATGTATCACCCATTGAACCTGATGGACTCTCCACCAACCCTCCTAGTCTTATACCCAAATGTGCTTCAGCCAGTGAGCAGAATGAGCTTGGTTATAATACCGATGGCTACAAGTATGGGACAGGCTACAAAGTTGAGGAAGTCATGGACAGCCAGTACAGCCAGGAACAGAAACAGGTTTTATATCTGGTCAAGTAGAAGAGGTACCCAGAAGAACCAAATTGGACTGAAAAACATTATTAGAACTTCGACAACAACAAACCATTAATGAAGTATCACAGATGCAATTCTCAGGCCACAAAGGATAATCAAATCAAATGATTCAGCTAGTATCTTTTCCCCACATAGGGTTTTGAATGGCTTGAAAGGCCGCTGATAAATGATTTGGTTTTGACGGGACAAGGAATTATGATTTTCCTAATCAAAAACAAGATGGTTTTGGTTTTAAGGGCAATTGGGGTCTCAATTTTTCCCGATCATCCAAGAAAGAAAACCAAAGAAAAATTGTGTAGCTGGATGCAATCCAATTAATCAATTCTGCTTACTGCTATAGGTCACATTTGGATTCAACCAAATCAATTGATTCATGCAAGAGGGTCTTTATGCAACCACTACTGTATATATTTCGAATAATTCACTTTAGTGTACTGGATCATCTTTCATTGACAGGTAATCAAGAGCTGACTAGTATGGATGTTCAGAGACAAAATTTTGAAATCTGCAGTTAGGGTAATATCCAGCACGTTCGCAGAAGAATAATTGTCATGGTTGTGGTTAGTGAGAATTGGTAATCAAATGAAAATCAAACAATAATAATGACATATGTTTGGCAAGAAAACTTATTTATGCAGTGCAAGAATAATAGACAGGATTTGAAGGAAAAGAATCAGGTTATGAATAATTGCTGATGATAACGATAAGCTGCCGATGGTACAACAATGGCATAAGTGTGGCTGTTGTCAGGGTGGTGTACAAGATTTGGTGAAGTTTGGACATATATTGAACAAGTGAGTTAAGGTAACAATGGTTGTGGTAATTGATTATAAGGTGGTGGATTCAGTGAAGAATTGGTTTGCTCTTCACTCATTCTCTAGTCTGCAAAACAATAAACAGCATCAGCACCAATCCCTGTTCACTCATGTCATTGTGGAATTTGTGTCTCGTGTTCTGATTGCTGTATCTGTATTTCCGAGATCTGCGTTGGTTGTTATAATCCCTAGAACCCCAAGCCCCAAAACATTGACAGCAGAACAAGTGTAGAATCAATTCAACGAGTTATATTCTCAGTTCATGTGTCCACAGCCTGATTGTTCAGGCTGCTGTCATTGTCACTGCACCTGCAATACTGCCTGCATCAGGTGTATATCTGCAAGCAATTTCGAAAACAGAAGGGTTATATATTTCTATTGGTGACACATCTGTTGATCTTGCCTGTGGACCTTTCGAAGAACCATAAATCCAGGTATTTTGGGCAACAAGGGCCACTTCTAAGTCAATACATGAGCAAAGGCAAGAGCACATGCAATTTTATTTATTACTGTTATTGTTTAGAAGCAGAAGGTGATTTAGACCACATTTATCCAAACCCAACCAGTCACTGCCTCTGCGGAGCGATTCAGGAATGGATTGTTACATCTACTGGCAACAGTGATATAGAGGAATTCGATACTTTTTTCAATTGTATTGTGGATCCATGTTGTATCTTTTTATTGCTTTCGACCATCAACCTCAAATTACTTTTGGCTTGGTATATAACCCAACAACAAAAAAATATGCATTTTCATAACGGAATTATACTTTGCCCAAGTGGACATACACGCCAACATTAAAGTAATCGCAGGGTGATATTCAGAGGATTATAAATTTATATTTAAGTTTTGATTAACTGAACACTTTCATCACAAAAAAATCACCAACAATTCACCATCAAGTATCAATGTGGTGGAATCCAAAATTCTGCTGCCAGTTTGATAATCTCTGTGGCAATGATTGTTGGAAATACTTCAAAATTAATGGCCAGTGGGAATACATTTGTGATGATTGCCTTGGAGTGGTAGGCTCGCTACCAGGGCTAGGGTTCAACATCAACAACTATCTATACCAATTACCTTTCGAAAATACAAACAATCAGGTCAGGCAGCAGCCAATATAGTGGCCAATACTTGGACCGAATCATGAAGATAGACCAAGAACTTATGATCCAAATAATCATTTCGGACATTCCAGCCCTGAACCAACAATATGATTTGAAAGCCGCCAACAAGATGAAGAACTATATTGGTCAAATTGTAGAAGTACCCACTTCTGACATTGAGAATAAGGTCAGTGAACTGAATGGACAAATCATGACACAGGCAGAAGGAATCTCAGTGTTAATAACAGAAACAAAGGGCCTCCTAACAAACAAGAAAAACACTGACCAAGAGCTGGCATAAATACAACAAAGAGTCAAGAAATTGAAAGCAAGAGTGGCCATCTGTATATATTGAGACATGCAGGCTAAGATCACAGATCGAACACAATGATTGGCAAACAGAGTATTTGAAGAGACAGCAAATCTCAGACAGCAGTCAGAAGAAACGAAAGAACTGTTTAGAATCTGTGGACACGAAAGAAACAAATATTAGGATCAGATCAAAGAGTGCTGGAGCTTGCAGGCGATAATAATGCAGGAACACCTGATGGACAGAGAGGTCACCAGGGTAGCAATATCCAGCAATTCTGAAGAATGCACAGGAAGACACTCAGGGGGTGGATGATCCGGCTCACGTCGAAACTAAAACACAATGCATTCTAAATCTATGATACACAAGCCAAAATGAGGCATGCAGTCAACAGAGTGGAAAGAATTGCCCTTCATCAGTTACAACCATACTTTGATGAAGTATCAGGAGACATCATGCTCAACATCCCACACACCTTACCTGACAAGTTGCAACTGGCCATTGGGGATCAGGAGATCCAAGCGACAGCACAAAGAGATCTTGGCAATATACAGCAAACAGACAGAGAGTTATCACTATACTTGGTACAATTCCGATGATGGGAGCTATATGTCAGCTGGAATGATGCCACAACACAAAACGGCCTCTGATATGGCCTATTGATTCAACTCAAAGACTCCCTACAATGAACAGAGATATCTGAAGATATCAATGAATTTGTCCAGCTACGCTATATACAGAATTCGCAGAACAGAGCCTGTTCGGCAGAAAGAAGGTCAGGATGATAGACAGGGGGACCAAAGAAACCTGAAACCATAAACAACACCACATTGGATGCAGAGGCACCCTTAGCATGCACAGTGGCAGGTTACAATGGCCCCTTATCTATGGACCTTTCTACAGTCAAGGGAAAGAAAATCACTCTGGAGGAACAACAGCGTCAAAGGGAAGAAGGATCTTGTATATACTGTGGAGATTCAATGCATTTTGCAGCAAATTGGCAAAGAAAGCTGAAGGCAGCATCAGGGCAATTTAAAATCAATCCATTTAAAGACATTCAGGATCAAGGAAAGGGCAAGAAAAAGGATGTGGAAATGGAAAAAGACTAAAAAAATACAATAACAATGGCATCGCACTGGATATGAATCTCATTTGACAACAATTGCTATGCCTAGTTTTGGAATTTCACAGTTTCCAATCAATATTGTGGAAATAAAAGAATCTTTGAATGAAAGCAAGCACCATGTTGTACAATATTCATTAAAATCGAAGACAAAACAGTTAAAAAACACACAGTAATTGACTTTAAAGCCACAGGAATAGCATTTGTGAATGAAGATTTTGTTCACTATCAACAGCTGGAAGAAAAAAAATCACATGACTTCTGTACACTAGAAGTAATCAATTGAAGGCCCATCAAATCATGATCTATTACAACAATCACAAAAGTAAATCTGGAAATATATGTACACCAGGAACAAGAACCAGTATTCATCCCAAAACTAGAATACTACCCTATTGTATCAGGACTCCCATGGTTCCAACTATATGATTTCACAATCAAGTTCCAAGGCAAGAGAATTGGCTTTGAAAGTAATTACTATCAACAACACTGCCAACATCAGTCAAGTAAATGGATATGGCATCAGCAAAAACAGATTTGTGTTGATTAAGGATATTGAACATGCTGCGCCCATGAAGGCCAAAATACAATATGGGTGTTGGCGAGAATGGGTCTTTAAGTTGCATCGTAGCGACTACGTTCTGAAGCATTTGTTACCCTTTAATGAATGAGCTCCGGTTGTAGTTTCATTTCCACAAACTCTCCATGCTACTTTCGTCAACACTTTGGTGAAGTCAAATACCATGGGCTCAAATGGGGTTGTGACCCCATTTGAGGCAAGAGACCATCGTCTTGTCTTTGTCGTTGAGATGTTTGAAATATGCCTTCATTGGCTTTATTCAAACCCCTTTTGATTTGTATGGCCATCACTTATGCTGTCTTAATTTTTCAAACTCATGATAGTTGTCTTCCTCAACTTACTCAAATTGATAAGGCTGTTCATTTGATCTGAGTTGGTATCTTTTCTTATGATAATTATTTTTGTACGCAGACGATATGTTCTTATAAGTTTCACAAGTTGACATCAGAAATGGTCGTCGCAAATATTTTTTCAGTAAATATGTGATTTCATATAGTGCTTACTGACCGATGACAATTACAATACTAAAGATTTCAACTATCCGTGCAATGATTGTGAAATAGAAATACAACGATCTTAAGAACCAAAAAAACATATCACAAAGACCAAAATAAATGTCGCCTCGCCATTATGTATATTCTCTCAATCAGATACCACTTGCTCTCTCTCAACAGTCATAGAGGCCAGATATGTTGAAATCAAAGCTCCTATATTCCTCTGAACTAACTTTTTCTGTGTCCGCAACATTGAAATCGTCATCGCAATTGTTGTTAATGTTGTTGGTGTTGGAGTTGCTGGTGCCGCTGACATCAACAGTACTGGAGATCATATGATGTCGCATGCGACTTGGTAGGAATGCAGATAGCGCAGCTTCAACTTCTGTGGTCAAACGACAAAATGTGTTGTCAGAAACATCACCAAGCTCTTCAGGGACATATGACAGGTACTCCTTCTTGTGTACTCCCTGGTCATTGTATGGCATTGATGCATTCACCTCAACAACTCCTGTCCATCTCTGCCTTCAACAAATCATCATTTTGGCATCTTCAATTGTCTTGGTTTGGACCTCAGGGGAGGTAGAAAGGAACTTGGCTTCGAGACGGCAATATACAACTATACATCAACAGTTAGTATTCATTATCAAATATGATTGAATGTGATCTCACGATGTGCACCTCCACCAGGGCCAAACTCAGCTGGTGCCTTGTATTCCCAAGTTTTCCATGCTCTAAGACAATGGTGAATCGCAGTCACAGCAAGTACAATAAATGTCGAATTGATCATATTGATCATTTCATGGTCTTTCATTCACCATTGTGTTACTCCTGCAAAGTATGTCTCGTTAAGTAGGTCCACAATTTCGGTTGCTGTGAATGATACTTGCAATCCTAAAAAAATATATTAGACAACACATATTGATATTGTTTCAAGACATACCGTTCACGTGCGCTCAGGGCATGTGAAGCAGTCATGATCGAGGAGGTGTGTAACACGTTGTTTGACTCCATTCTGGTCCATTGTATTAAAGCCATACAAAGAATCCACCATCTCCTTGCGCACATAGACTATTGCCGAGTGTGAGAAGGTGATCTTGCCGAAGGCCTATATCTTGTCAGACTAAAATCGTCGTAGAGAGGATGAGATAAACACCACCAAAATGTATGCGCGACGAGGGTTGGTGTTTCTCAATGCCCGATCGACATTTGTGACATAATGATACCACCACGAGTAGATCTGGACGGTCTTGACAGCATGAGTGGCGAAAGGGTTACTGAACATTGCATATCGGCCAGCGATGTGCTTCACTTCGGCAAGAACCAATGCTTCGACACCGGAAAGCCTCTGTTGGATACCATATTCTGCTCCAACTATTTGTCCTGTCTCCTCGTCAATAGGTTCCAAGGAAGTGAACTCCTCCCTAAGCTCTTGCAAGACCGAACAGTGCTCACCCCTTTCCTTATGTATCATGCGCAATAACAATGATTAGAATATGAAAATTGTCGTCTCATTATCAGAGTGTGTACCTTCTTGCGACAAATCTTGGGGGTTCTTTGCACCTCCTCACAATCGACATTGATTACAGTATGACGTCTCGTCGACTCGGGGCGTGAGGTTGGGCGCAAGGAGCAGTGAGTTGGCAAAGAGCAAAGTGCATACTGGTACGTCATTGAGAGGAGAATTGTGCATTTCGTCGTTAAGGCGGCGATAATCGTACGTATCAGGAATTTCTGAGAGCTCGTCATCGGCATCATCATCTTGTCTGGATGGTCGATGACTTACATTGGATGGAGGTGGAGAATGCTTGCGCCTACGAGTCATTTGATTAGAAAGGAGTGTGTAATAACGAAAGAATAAATAAATATAAAGAGCGTATAATAAACAAGATAGAGAGTGTATGAAACTGTAAAAGATAAGACGATAATAGTCGTCGAATGGATGTTCTTATCGTAGATCAACCAACATGGTGGATGGAGCTACCTGTTCAACTAACCCCCTGATTTTGGCCGCTCCCATCAGACACGTACCATCGCTTGAAAAGAGGATAGTCTACTGAATTTTCATTCGTCTAAAAGCGACAATCGTCATCAGGAACATTGGGCTGCACACCGCTGACCAGATTAGGGTTGAAACACCGAGAGCACCGGAGTGTGGTGTATGTTTACGGTATAGGCAATGGAGCGCAGTGTACATTTATGGTATAGACCACGGAATTTGTCGTTCCGACAACCAAATTGATTTGAAAAGTGCATTAGTGTTTGAGCACATCGGCAAGGTAGCTTGAAATGGCAATCATCGTATGAACCTCAATTAGCGTTGAAATCCCATTGGTGTAGCGCAGACACAAAATCGCAGACACCAAAAATTGATATATCTTGGAGCATTTAAGCTTACAATTGAAAACGTCGAGGCGACAACAAATATCTTATTCAAACTACACAAACACTGCATAAGAAAACCTATTCCATTGCTACCCAATTACCCCAAATAAACCCAAGCAAAAATCAAACACAAAGTAAACAAATCCAAGCAAAAACCAAGCAAATTATAACCCGAGCGAAAACCCATTCCCAGTCAAATCCCGAAGCAAATTGCCAACGACGATTTCCATCGTCTCAGTTTTTCTTTCGCTTTTCATTAGCCTTCAGATGGGCTTCCGAATGTGGAGAGGAGGGTTGACCAAATACATATGGTCGGGCAGCAATTGACGCTTTCCTCCTCCGGATCCAGGGGTAGATAGTCGTCACTCGAAATGGCGCGGCCCCTGTTCTGAATAATCGTCAAATATCTTTTTGACGAATAAGCCTCCTCTTGATAAGTTTATCCCTGGCCACGAGTTTCGCTGGGACGATGGAAGGCTGTGAAGTCTGGGTGTGGAGAATGCCAATTCGTCGTCAGATGCTTCGCCTATGTTGTCGATCATCTCTTCCTCCTGAGGAAGGATTTTGTCGAGTGGTAGGAATGACCGTCCTGCAGGCATTGGAGTATTCGGAACCTCGTCGTTTCGTGGTAGAACCAATAAGTGTTCGGACTTCCAAATTGGTCATCGATCGAAGCCATGCAAGTGTTGTATTGTTGTTCAATATGGGAGCCACATCTCCAACTCGCGTCCTTCATCGTCGCCCAGCGAACATCTGATGCCCCTCAATTCCCGGATTCTCCGTGAGGGATCAGGCATCCCTTCATTCACCATCTTATAACAGCCAATATCGTAGCCTCGATGACGCTCGTAAGCACTGTGAACAACGAAAGGTCATTCTTATTGAGCCATTGCCATCGGAAGTTCTTTTCTCCATCGCGTTTCAATGCCATGACAGGATCGACGTATACAATGGTATAATTAACACTTCCTCATCGGGAGGGGTCACTGGGTATCGATGCTTGATTGGCGATATGTTCTCATCACCATCAAATTTTGTCAGCTTTGAAAAAGTGATCACGACAACGCAGAATGTACCTGATTCGACGTTTCGCTTTCTCTTTGGTGTATCTCCACTGGTGATCTGTCCTTCCTCATCCTGATGGCCATTTCCGCAAGGTCGTCAATGGCAATTTTGCATTTTCTTCCATCAATATTATTGGCACTAGAATCTGCTTCCCATCGACGAAATCGCGCTCTCTGACCAGCTAAATCAGGGATTGAATTGATGCATTGTTTGATCATACCGTCACATTCGGCTTTGGTTGCTTCCTTTTTGCCGCGGATACCAAGGCTCGAAGCGATGCTAAAATGACTCTCTAACGTGATTGGCCTTTTGCCTGTTGTTCTCATCTCTTCGTAGAGCCCCAATTCTTCCAATGTCCAATTGATTCCCTGCTACCCTTTCCGCGGCCCATACTTTGAGTTGTTGAATCGGCATATAGACACAGTTAGTATGTCAAACGACGAAGTTCATCGTTTGAACAGGGCAAAAGTATTTACGTTGAGAATGGGTACTAATTTATACGAAACAATAGAGATGGGTTTCGAGGGTTGCAAAGATGGAATTGAACATCAGCGATATCAACTTGAAATAAGATTAAGGTACTGATGATATGGAGGAATAAGGAGGAAAAGGAGATGAGAAGCAGAATGGAGGGCAGGCGGAAGATGGGAGTATTATATAGTTCTTCTCGCTCGTCCCATAGTGATCGAGCGGACTGGGTCAAGTTGACTTCCGGAATCCTGGTCAGTGGTGGCAAAGAATTGAGGCAATTTCTACGTTCTAATGCCAATTTCGATGTGTCAACATTCAAATCAGCGTCTCGTCGACGAATATCTAGTTGTTAGACGTCTACTTCCCCGCCACACACCCCGCTATGATTCGGTCCCGCGATGACGTAGAACCTACTCGGACAAGTTGAAACCCATTTGCCATGAGTTCAGGTCAGGTACGAAATGCAGTATCCAGGGGACAGTTACCTACCGTGGGAATGCCGAGTTTAGTATCGAGGAGATCGTCGCGATGCGCAGAATCGACGTCTATCATATGCAAGGCATTTCTACTGACTCCCAAGTTGCGATAACTGAAAGACAATTGATGATTGCACTTGGCTGGTGAGGATGAAGCCAAAGTGGGATAGGACCCCTTTTGCCGAAAAAGGAAACACGAGGTTAGGGGTTTTACCGGATATCTCCGCCCAAAATAAGCACTTATTTTCTCTACTACATATCTCGCCTTTGCAACGACGAAAATATATATCCAATGAGTTCGATTAATTGTACACTTTGCAATTATTGCAATAAAGTTTACCATTACACTGGTGCATACATCAATCACCTCCAACGTCACCATTCAGAGAGGGTAAATTACATGCCTCTGTAGCAGATTCCAGACGAAGGATACACAATTACTGCTGATGATGATATCCTACTTTCAGACTATTTCTCTCTATGTCCAAATGACCCGTTTCAATTTTCTGACGACGATTCCACAAGTGAGGACGATGACAATGGCGATGGCTACATGGATCCACTACAGCCGACTTTCGAGTCGAATGAACTACAATCGATGACATTGGACTCGTGCGAACCCGGAAAGGCAATAGATGGTGATTTCCACATTTTGGACGACGAAATCGACCAATGGGCACCGTTTTCTTGTGAGCAAGAATATCGTTTGGCACACTGGTGTGTCAAGCACAAACTGAGTAGGGCTGCCATCAATGAGCTGATGAAGCTTCAGGGGGTAAATACGAACTTCACCTCTGCATATACTCTGTACACTAAAATCGATGAAATGACCTATGCACTTGGAATTGACTCATGGAAATCTGGTAAAGTCAGTTATGCAGGTCTTGTCAATTCAAAAGCGCTACGCGACGACGGAAAGACGCGTTTTTATTATAGAGACCCCATTGACTACATCGAATTTCTACTCCAACAATCTGCATTTAAAGAGCATATGGTATATGCACCGATTAAGGATTATAATGAATTGGGGGAGAGAGTATACTCTGAAATTCACACATGCGATTGGTAGTGGAATGAGCAGGTATGAGTTTTTATTTCGTCGACGCGTCGTCATAATTCAATGTTCTTCATAGTTGAATAGGCCTGTTGGCTCCACTATTGTTCCGATCTTTGGCAGCTCTGATCAAACGCATTTGACCAACTATTCTGGCGATAAAAAGGAATGGCCGATCAACCTCAGTCTTGGAAACATCAATTCGAGGATTCGATCAAAGCCCTCGAGCCTTGCCAGTGTCGTCGTTGCCCTGCTTCCAGTACCTCCGAGGCATCATCACTGTGGTCGTGGAAAAACAGCCGCCAACAAAGAGCAACAAGAATACAATCGGGAAGTGCTTAAACGGGTTTTTGAGATTATTTTTTGTCCTCTCGATGCTGTTTTCGAGAAAAGAAAACCCATGCTCTGTGCTGACGGAAAAATGCGACAATGCTTTCCAATCATCTGTGCTTGAATGGCCGATTACTTTGAAAATATTCACCTCCATGCAAGTAAACAGCCAGGTTGCCCGGTGTGTGAAGCCCCGAAATCGTCGTTTGGAGAGGGCAATCAATCTACCTGGCCACGCCGTGATTATCGACTATATTTTCAAAAGATAATTCAAGCCACACGATTCGATAATCAAGACCAAAACCATGCACGTGATTATCTTATGAAAAGAAATGTAGCGACGACGGAAGCTGTCTTTTGGAATATGAAATGGGTTGCTTTGCATACATTGATCGTTCCTAATGTTTTACACACAATCTATCTCGGTATTCTGAAGCATTTGATAGAGTGGATAGTGCCATTTTTGGAGTTTCACAATCGAATTGACCGATTCAATGATCGTTGGGCAATAATGCCTCATTATCCAGGATTTGCACGATTCAATAAGCCCTACACAGCCGTGACACAATGGAGTGGCAAAGAGATAAAAGCATTAGGCCGTGTTATTGTTCCCATTGTCACGACGATGCTTTTCGATCCTTCTTCGGAGCAGCAAGATCCATTCAAATCCGCCATGCTCTGTGTCAAAAACCTCATCTACTTTCACCTCATGACTCAGTATCACAATCTTACCGATGCGACAATCAAATATATGGAAGACTATCTCAGTGAATTTCATCGTCACAAAGACGTCTTTAGTCGTTTTCGTGCCAAAAGGTCAACCAAGAAGGTTGCCGAAGCTCTGCGAAAGCAGCTCGCCATCGATATGCAGCATAAGTGTGAAAATGATCCTGCATGGTCACGTCTTTCCGCAGCGGCAAAATGACATCGCATCGACGAGGACAAAATTCAAATCGATTCAGAAATAGCGTCGCACTTGGGTGATGAGTCTGACTTCAACTTTGTCAAGATGCATCTGTTGAACCACTTTTCAGATCACATACGTCAGATAGGGCAATTATCAAATGTATGCTCTGAACTACCGGAAAGATCGATGATGGACTTGAAAGATGCGTACCGACAATCAAACTGCCATGAGCCATCTTTCCAGATTTTGTGCACGAAAGCCCGGAACAAGGTGTTCCAATTCAAAGATCTAAATCTCAACGCTGAAAAACATCGTCATGAAAACGAAATCTATTTCCCACGTTTCCAGCAATTCGAATGATGAAAAATCACCAGCCAGGAATCAAGTCTCTAGCAGACCTCACATTCTGGTGTGGAATGGCAAAAGGGGAACTTCAAAATCACATCACATGGTGTTTCAAAAGATATGGTAACTACACCGGATATGTTGATAACGACGAAGAATTTTGTCGTCTACAAAACGCAAAATACAGTCGTTATGATTCTGCAGCCATTCCAGTGACATCATTTTGAGGCGACAAGCAGACGATTCACATTGTACGATGTACTGGAACCAACCAACGGAGGAAGCATAAGCCTCCCCGAAACGATACAGTTTTACTCTGGGATGGAACGCAGAGACAGTTCAAGTCGACTAGAGGATGAATTCCAGTGAGATTACGATGTCTTTTCATCATTGCGGATACGGAGTCAAATCAATGATCACTTTGGCCCTTGTGAGCACAATGGTTGCGGGCCCAATGCACGAGGTTCCGGGGATGGTGATTGTTGAGCAGCTGGATCGGACACCTACATTATCTTTGGAGGACAGTAGTTATCGTTGAAAACCCCTTTTTGGCATTGGATCGACGTATGTCATCCCTTTACACATGATTCAGTGTGCAGCCTATATGCTTCCATTTTCTTCTGATCCAGATAATAGTCGATGGTTTTTAAATAATACTATTGACTTAGATGTGTTGAATTTATTGTATGAGTGGATAGAACACTTAAAATCGTCGTTGCGTATATTGTATAAGTCGATCACTTTTATTCGTGGTAGAAATGTGTATATTAGTAAATATTGGACATAGCAGCGCGAAATGTGCAGCTCTGACGACGAAATATGGCATCGCGTACAATAATATGTGATAAAGATAACATAAGTTGATATTATCATGAGATCAGGATAAGTGGGAACTAAATCTTAAGTGAGAACCTTAAGAATTGACAATGAGTGTTGTTATGTGAGTTGCCAACTTGGCGACGACTATTTGAAATGCTTGGAGTACGAATTTTGTATGGTGACGGTGGCAGCACGGGGAGAAGTTTCAGTAACGCTTAGAATGTTCAGAACGGTATCGACCGTACCGTACTGTCTCAGAAAGCAAATTAGTTTTTGCTGATGAATTCTCACTCAGTTCAACCATCACAATAGCTCCCACCACTCCAATGCTGAGTACCTACAAGGTTCATGACCCGGTCGTGCCAGGTTGTTCAGTGTGGGAATCGTCAATAGCCTTAAGTCGATCCACATTGATCGCAGGCTCCCAGCTGCACTCATCGTAGCCCTTCCATTTGACCAAATACTGTAGCTGCCTTCCGAACCACCTGGAATTATCTATCCGCTCAACTTCATACTCCTCTTTTCTATCCACATTTATTGTCAGTGGTGGTTCTAACTTGTGAGTTGGGAGAGAATCCTGAGAGGCTTTCTGTAATCTGAATATCGGTTGAACATCGTGGATGTTTAGTTGACTTGATGGGTTAACTCTATAGGCCCATGGACTGACAACCTCCATAATATTGTACGGTCCAATATATGTCCAATCCAGTTTTTTACTGGGTCAGGATGTCAATATATTTTGTGCATCCAACCATACCTTTTTGCCGACTTCTAATAGTATTGCAATCCATCAAGATTGGTTGGCCGGTTCGGACTGCACGGCCTAGGCTCTTTTCATTTCTGCACTGAGTTCACTGAAGAGTTGCTCAATCCGTTGGGCCATCTGATGGACATTTACCTCGCAAATATCTTTCAGGTCCCAAACTGGCTGTTGGCCGAAGGTCATTTGGGGATGGCAGCCGTAGTCGCCAAAAAACCCGGAGCAATTGGTCGTTTCTGAGGTATGATTGTTAGCTCCAAACTTTGCCCATGGTAGCTACCTGACCCAATCATTCTGTTGATAATGAACAAAGTTCCGGAGGTACTGTTCCATTACCGCATTGACTCTTTCGGTTTGGCCATCGGACTGTGGATGAAATGCGGTTGACAGTCTTCGTTCGATTCCCAATCTTTGGCAAATGTGTTTACAGAATTCTGAGGCAAATTGCAGCCCTCAATCAGACACTATTGTTTCTGGCAGTCCTTGCAGTCCAAATACTTCTTTGACGTACATTTCTTCCAGCTTCTTTCCATCTACTTTGCGGTTTTTGGCCGGTTCCATCTCCAAAAACTACCTCTCTAATTAAGTAATTGAGTTTTGATTAGATCGCGATATGATATATATGTAGATTATGCAGTTTTTGATGCGCTTTCATGTCCTGGTCTCAGATTTGGGATTAAATCAATATTCGTTGATCGGCTGTGGAAAAACATCTGAAAACCATCCAAAATCGAGGTTTTTCGACAGCTGATCAACGAATATTTATTCGATCCCAAATCTGAGACCAGGACATGAAAGCGCATCAAAAACTGCATAATCTACATCTATATCATATCGCGATCTGATTAGAACTAAATTACTTATTTGGAGCGAAAAATATGGCGGATAGAAAATGAGGCTCTGCTGCAGCTAAAACCCGGCCCGGTTTTAGGTGCGGTCCAGGGTCTGTGAGCATGGTCACTCGTTCCCAACCTCCGTAGCTCGTGTTACTTTGTATGGAGAGATTATCTAAAAGAGAAGAATAAGAGAAGAATCCGTATATATATGGGTCCGAGTGAAGGAGCTTGAACCAGCTCCAGAAGCAGCCCCTACGGATTAGGGTAGGGCTGCTCTCGCACGCACAAATGTCTATTTACAGCAACAGCTCGGATAACCCCTGAACCGTACCGCCGCTTCGGGTCCTAAAACGTTGCATCTTACAACGCAGAACCCATCACCGGACACGGGACCTTTAGAACCCCGAAACCGTATGCTACGAGATGTCACGAGAAGATGCCAGTCTCTGGATATTGATCCTATGCACGGTAGTGGTGTGTGTGTCTAGCTTCAGTTATATACATAATCCAACCCGCTGGCGGTATTGCGATGAGCCCAGGCAGCTAAAATCCATAGTTTGACCGCGTGTACTTGCCACTGGGAAATAATACCGGAGGCAGGGAGAAATAGTGTCATTGTACCGTTTACCTGGCCGATTTGCGCATGAATAGTCAGAATCAAAGTTCAATGTGCTACGTAAAGCATATCTATATATCTACAGCTACAAAAAGTCCCTTGTCATTCTTGATCTTAGGTATGGATTTCAATAGTCCATTCGCTTTCAGCCAGATTGTTCTGGTAGCGTGCCTGTCGATCAATGCAGTGGATATTTAAGAAGTGGCACCTGCTTACGACTACGGATGAATTGTCGATCAATTAATCTACTAATCAATAATCTTTGTATCCGCTTATCAGTGACGATCCATAACTCAATCATTGTTGTTGTTTGTTGTTGTTTATTCATACTGTATTTACTCTAGCTAGAGTATGACAGGACCCTTAACACCTCCGCCTCCGGGCGAGCCGGTTAGATGGCGGAGCTCCCACCTACTACCCTTCATCCCCGCTGACAAAAGAAATGATAACTCAATCATTCTCCCTCTAGAAGTCATCAACCCTACCCGTAGAGAGCTTCGCTACTGGGTGTATGCAACCGATAAAATCTGCAGCTGCAAGGCTGTAATCACTTTAGAGTCTGTGATTTGGAGTCCTGTATATAGGCTGAATTGGCAGCACAGTCCTTGCTAATTTGTAGATGTTGGGATCTGCTCGATGTACTTGAAGACAAGTCCGCGTTTGGGCACATATACACAAAACTTAGGTGAAGCTGACTAACATTTTGTGGGAATACTAGCAATTCGTCAATCTCTGCATTCTCGTAGCTCCTCACTTCATCGGGGTGCGGTCAACATTTTCCAAAACCCAAGGTCATCCAGTGATGTTGAATCTCCTACTTGCCACAGCTAGGAATATTTGAGCACATTTTACCTCTCTTCATGCAAAGGGACAATAAAACCTAATCGCCAGTATTCCTCTTCCAATTCTGCGGTATTTTAGCCCTGATTTTGACCATGGATAACTAGATGGGATGACGTCGAGATAAACATGCTGTAAAACTAGGGCGTCAATCCAAGATATAAGTGGACGAACCACATTCACCTAGCTAAAGCCCGTCCTCCACCCGCCACCCGATGCAGCTCAGTTCTCCGTCTCCAGCTGCAGATATTCTAAGTGCTCCCCCACTTTCACACCCCACATCGCCTTCCGTTGATATAAACCCTTGCAGCTTGATCCTTGTCAAGATGAACTGGAAATCCGTGCTAGTACAACGCCTTACCAGCGTGAAGATGCAGGTGATCACCTACATGCACCTTCGAGACAATGCCTCCTATAATTTATTCATAAACATAAACGGTAGGTGGAATGCGTTCCCGTATCCGAAGTTAGGCGCCAGGCGAAGTTAGGCATCAGGTCGATTTCCTATATATTTTAGAAACCCGTTGGCTTGTATCGTCTTAGCCTTTAGTCTTTTAGAGTACAACCCGATTCCAGAGAGTAGCCCAACACATACTAAGCATGGTCCTGACATTGTGCTGCCCGTCATGGATTTTGGCGAGTCTACCTTTTATACTGGTAAGTTCCAGACCCCCAGTTTTCCACGAGTGAAACCGACTTTTCATTGATATCCAAACTTTAGATCGCCAGCCATTTTCTGGTTAAAGGGATCTACAACCTTTTCTTTCACCCGCTAGCGAAGCTCCCCGGTCCGAGATACGCTGCATTTTCCCAGGTTAGTGGGGGCCCCCGCCGCATGATTGCGTCGATTCTAAAGGATTAGCTTTACTTTTCGTACGTATTTCTTTCCAGCAAATACCCCATCATCATCAAAGAGCTCCACGATAAATATGGACCTGTCGTACGAGTGAGCCCGAATCAAGTCTCCTTCAACAGTGCCTCATCCTGGAAAGACATCTATGGCCATGTCGGGGGTCGGAAGCCGTTTCTCAAGTCTGACTTCTACGATGCCGACCCACGACCCAAGAGTATCGTGACCACCCGCGATCCAGTGGAACATGGCGCTATGAGAAGGCTCCTCTCAAATGCATTTTCCGCAAGGGCATTGACGGAACAGGAGAGTATCGTTCAAAGCTACGTCGACCTCTTGGTAAAGCAGATTGGGAAACATGCAACGGGAAAGCCTGAGGGCGAGGCGATGGTGAAGTGGTACAATTGGTGCACGTTTGACATAATCGGAGATCTTGCGTTTGGAGACCCATTCGGGTGTCTTCAGGCAGGTGTTCCGCACTTTTGGGTTTCAGTGATAATCGATTCTATCAACGCCGGGGCTTATTACGCCGTGTTGATCAAATATATTGGAAACTCGAAGCCAGCATTGGCGTTGAAGAAGCTTTTAATTCCGAAACATCTTATGGTGCAACGGAAACGCCATTTTGGTTATGGCAGAGATAAAATGATGAAGTATAGTGTCACGACATTGTTCGACAGTGTGAGAGCTAATCCTGTTCATCTAGACGTATGAACAATCCAAACCCCACAAGAAAGGACTTCATGACCAATATCCTCAGCAAGAAAGAGAATCGGGGAATCAGCGTCGACGCGCTGACAGTTCACGGTTCATTTTTAATGTACGCAACGGATGTCTAATTCTTCCCTGACCACCGTCTAAACCCTTCACGCATACAGAGTTGCCGGTTCAGAAACCACAGCTACCTTTCTCTCCGGAACAACCTACTATCTCTGCCGCACACCCCATGCATACAAGAAGCTCGTCGACGAGATCCGCTCCAAATTCGCAACATATGAAGACATAACCAACCAAAACGCAGAGAAATGCACATATCTCAAAGCCGTGATCGACGAGGGCCTACGATCATATCCACCTCTTCCTTTCGGACTAGGCCGCGATAGTCCCGGTGAGACTGTTGATGGTATATTCATACCGGAAGGCGTTCGTATCTCACACATCCGATTCTTTCGCCACATACTGATTGGTCACCTGCAGACTGAGGTCTTCACAAGTCCTTGGGCCTCCACTCACTCCGAAGCCAATTTCCATCGCCCCTACGAATTCTTGCCAGAACGTTGGATCGACAAAGATTGCACGGACAAGAAAGAAGCCAGTCAACCATTTCTTCTTGGCACGCGTGTGTGTCTTGGTCGGAAGTGAGTTGAAGCTATCTCAAGCCCGTCTTTTACCATGACTAACTATTCTTAGCTTGGCTTACCTTGAGATGCGTTTGATTTTGGCCAAGATGTTGTGGGTTTATGATATGGAACTTAAAAATGAGAAATTGGACTGGTTGGCTGAAAGCGATTGTTACCTGTTCTGGAAGAAACCGGAGTTGCGTGTTAATTTTACGAGGAGAGATGGGATATGTGTTCCACCGTTGGACAATGATGCATCACCGGTTGTGGCATGATTGATTCTTTTTTTTTGTATTATATAGCAATCATACTGTTTCTAGGCTCTTAGTCTCCTGCTTATTCCCCCCAAGATTTCTTTCCACGAACGAACATCAGCAATTCCGTCACCTTCTAGGTGAACTTAAGCAGCGTAGACGCATGAAACCATCTCCGAGTTGGTTGAATTCCATGAACAGCGAAGGCAAAGACAAGTTCACAGATCTAGACACCTAGACCTTGAATGTGCAATATCGTGTGGTGAGATTAAAAGGATGCTCTCATTCCCAGATTTTCTCCTCGCAGATGACTGGTTTTCGAGCGCTTCCGTGGAGCTTTTGAGTACTCGGTATAAGGCGCGTGCATCACCGCGCACGCATCGTTTTAGACTGGCAGCGGAAAGCACATTAAATGCGTTTCTATATTCCCCTGGCATAACAGCCACTTGCAGCCGTTTCATCCCACGATGTCACTTCAACACTTTTCTCCTTAACCTGACAACTTTTCATCATGTTTTTATCGTGATACGGCGAGGTTAATAGGCGTATCCGAAGGAGGTAAGTTGTACTGCAAGCTTGTCTCTTTCTGGGCCTGCAATATGCAAAGATCAAAAGGGAACATGACTCGATCGTGTTTTCAACTAATTTTCACACTCTCTCACTCGGGGGTTGGATTTTTCCAAAACCAACAGTATCTTCGATATCGATAATGATATATCATGGGGTTCAACTCCAAATGGCGTACAAAGGTTTCATTCCTCCCACAGGTTCAGATGGGAAATTTCAAGCTTTCAGGTTCTGCGGCAAGTGAAGTACCGAGAACCACCTAGTTCCCTATGCATGAAAGATTTAAGTGCTTTCCTTCGTCAGGATATTGAGTTTTAGTCACTAGCGCGTGATACTATTCGGCAGCTACTCGGACCGGTAGCTGCAGCGAAGGCTTAGTTGAGCAGAAATTTGGGTTGGAGACTGGTCACTACAGTTTAGAGCTCATGGGATTGTCTCAAATGTAAACAAATTCTATCTACATACAGTAGAAAAAGGTGGGGTACATGGTACGTAGAGCTCTGGATTTCATATTCCATTCTTTCGGCACTGGCTCGCCTATTCGAAATACAAGTCAGCTGCAGCTTATATCGAGATTTCATAGTGCATGGTGCAAGGGTTTCAACAGTGTTCAAAAACACTTACCGCCTCTCCCTGCTTCAGAGGCTCCAGTTCGTTGCGGGTCTATTCCATGTAAAGTGAAAGTTCTCTTGAAGCATCTGTGAATAGTTCGCATGGGGCTTCCAAAGCAACCAAATCTATTGCAAATGGGAGTAGCTGTATCCCATACCATGGTGAGAGCTGATGTCATAGCACATGGTGTGAAGGTCGATAAGAAGCGCCGCTATCTGTCAATTAAACAATTTCAAAGAAGTAATCATCATCGTCATCAGGAAGCGAGGTGAAGGAGATCGAGCCGACAGCATCGTAGTGATATGGCCATCAACTGAGAGATAATCCACAGCGTTTTAAAGGCCTTAAAAATATTTGAGTTTGTTCCTATTAAATCCACATCGATCATATCCTTTAACATCTATTCCTATGTTTACCCTTCATTCGCAGCGACGCGTCGTGTACGTTTGCAACTTCCGGGGCGGTGGCGCTTGATCGGAGGAAGCGGGTAGTTGATTATTATCCCTTTGTCGGTAAGCGGGTTTGGACCCACGGATGGGCCCGCTTGTATAATTCCATTTTCACAACCACAACTCAGCCATATGAGTCCAGAAGAAATAATATAGTTCAATACACACTAAATAATATAAAAATAAGAATTGTGAGTGTGAAGAACACTATTTGGCTGCACACTTAGCTGTAAGCTACCATTTTTCACCCCTGCTCAACCAACCCCATAACTTCTGTGCTTTCTAGAGCGGGGGCGAATTGTTCAACCTTCTACACAAATGGTACACACATCAAAGGATCATATGTAGAGGTTAAAAAGCTTATTGTGACCTGGCAGACTTGTGGGGTGTGGTAATTGCCGGTCGCATCAGGCGAGTGATAGACCGTGAAGCCAATTAATAGCGAGAATTTTTATATTTAATATACCTATCGACTTCAGAGACACCTTGATAGCTTAAAGCCTGTTGCTCATAATATTGGGACTTATGGGTAGGAAATGGAGGGCTACTTATCACATATCTTGGTTCTGGCCAGCCCCACAACAGCACAAATGCAACACATTTACCTGGCACCCAACAACACAGAACTGGCAACCATTGTCCAAAAATTTACATATAGAAGCTCCAAGTGTTTATCTTTCAAATGGTACTGTTCTAGGGGGTCTTGGTGGGTTGTTGTGGTGCTACAATCAAAAGAAGTGCCAAGTACCCGAAAGCGGGCCCACAGAAGGGCCCATTACCGGCAAAGGGATGACTTCTAAGCGGATCTTGGAGGTATTCTGAGGCTGATTAGAGATCACAACCGCTTCAAGGTGAATGTGCGGATTTTGTTGTCAGAATCCGGGGTGCACGAGAAAGCAGGATAATTGAATGTATCGGGGGTGTGGATGCTGTATCCAATTCTGCTGCTTTGCAGGCATCGACTCTGAGAGCCTGGAATAGCTTTTATTGATGTTTGAACTTGGTGCACAAGGAAGCAATATCTATCACACGTATAAATATATTGACAGAAATTACCAGATTTGGGGGGTTGTCTTATCGTCTTTGATCAAACCAACTACTTGTCTAGTGTAAAGTCTAAGGAATCAAGACTGTCCCACCTTTGTTGCAGCTCTCCAAATCCGCCATCTCTTCATCGTGTTTACTCCGCATCTAGTTCCATATTTTAGTCTCTGATTAGGTCTAGAAAGTTGACCTCAAGGTGGATATGGATGTGTAGTGGTATACACGGCTCAGCCAACACTTCATACATCATCACTCACGAATACGGAATACCCGGAGACCAAGGGAATAGACTAAGTTAGCTCATCTCGTACCAGCCCTATCTTTCCTCAAATCTCATCTCATGTACAACAATAGTCCCCAAACCGATCGTAAGCTTGTTTCATTGATATGATGCCAAGCCGCATATGAGTAAAGGGTAAGTTCGTCATACTCCAAAGAGCTTGTTCCGAAGAGCTGTCGGTAGGGTGGTTTTAGGAGGCATAGGAGGGAGTGTAAGTGAGTCGAGGGAGGTAAAGTCAGTACGCCAATCCATCAATTCGGTTGTAGCCGCGGATGGAGTTCTGATAATATTCTGGGCTGCGGAAGTGAGTGGAACGCGCACATGACGAGGAGCAACTTGAGTGTTATTTTATTTTTTTGTGATCGTGGGGTGTTGTGATAGTGATGGTTTGTTTGTTTGTTTGTAATCATATTGTATTCGGCCGCTTGCGGCCATGACATATCTAACTCCTTTTCCCCGGTACATCTCCAGTGTGAACTTCAGGTGTCCCCTCGGTCCTCATAGATCCAAGTCGTACCATCCTCAACTACTACCCTTCGTCCCCTAGAAACCGCCCCGTAATTTGCACGCTTTCCACCCTCCTCTGCCCCTCACCTCGTCCCCCCCTATTCTTCGCTGCTACTTCCACCCTCCTCTGCTCCCTCTTCCTCCTCAGCCCCCTCCCTACCCCCGTGACTCTTCCGACGTCCGTACTGAAAAGAAAATCCAGCATTGGTTCAATGGCTTCATCTGTATCGAAGACCTGCGACATAGGTACCTTTATTCTCTCCTTCCACTTGCACTTCGTCTTCAACTTCGCCCAAAGGATATCCTGCTGTCGCTTCCATGTTTTGCACCACTTGAAAAGGTGGTCTCTTGTCTGCCTTTTGTGCTTGCACCACCAGCACTCTTGACTCTTCCTCTTCTTGATCCGTTTTAGGTAAACCACTATTAGGGTGTGGCCCACTTTGAGCTAAAGGTACCTTGCCGCAATCGACTTCTTAGCTAAGCTCACCTCATCCGCCATCCTCCTCTTTCTGTTCATTCTATACACGTCCTTCTTGCTAAGCTTTTCCTTCCACCATTGTTCTGTTTCGGTCCACTTGGCCTCTGTAACCCTTCTTTAGATACCCGCCAGTGACCATCCTTCAAGGCCTTTCGCTAGTGCTTTCACCCCCTCTTCTTCACTCAGGGCTGCCGCCTTCGCTTGCTTGTCTGCTTCTTCGTTCCCTTCAACTCCCTCATGAGATAGTACCCACCTGTAGACCACCTGAATACCCTTCCCTACGAGTTTATTGTTCCACCTGACTGCCTTGATAGCAATGCTCTGTCCGGGTCCCGGATCGGTGTGTTGGACTCTTTTGATCGCTGTAGTGGAGTCAGAGAAAATCGTGACTCTTTCGGCCTTCTCGCCATCCGACCTGAGTGCTGCCATCCGCACGGCTTGCGAAATGGCATAGCATTCTGCATCGTACACTTCTTTCTTTGTTCCGAGGTGGTATCGCTCGTTCCTCCACTCATCGCCCTCTTTCCACACCACTGCGCATCCTACTCTCTTGTCGTCTAACCTTGATCCATCTGTCCAATAAACCAGCCTATCCTTAGGAATGTGCGCTTCCTTCAGAGCGGTGGTAGTGATGGTGAGGGCTGTGACGGAGAAGGGAAAGACGGCGTGGGGTCTACTGTTTAAATTTCTTTGGTTATGGACATTTGTATTCCTGTGAACCGTGAAAACCGCCAGCAGTACGAATAGGAATAATTATATCATTTCAATATACTTAGCCCCAAACCCCAAAGAAAAAAATCCAAATCGCGTAACTAATTTCACTTTCTTGATCAATAGCAAATAAGCCACTTCTCTTCGTTCCCCCTCTTTTTTATCTGCATCGCTGTGCCCAAGCAGCACAATCCGAGGGGCCCCATTCCACTCTCTGTATCTACATTTGTGAGCTATAGCGTCGAGAAGTAGTTTTCAAAGCTATATTCTAACACTGGTCGTTGATCAACGATCTGCTTTTCCAAGCGAAGGGCTTTAGGTTCCATTTCTCCGGGGACCCCCCTACGGGAACAAAACTGCAGAGCTAGACCCTTGGCCATGTTGTTCAAAGACGAAGAGGATTTTTGCCATCAGAGTTCGAGTTGCTGTTCAGAACCTTCCTCATCGGCAGCAACACTTATTGCCCATTTAGCGTATAAAGCCTCATTCATTGCTATGATCTGAGCTCTCAGGTTCCCAAAATAACCAAATCTTCTCTCTTGCCTGAAAACAGGCGGTGTCTAAACCTCGATCTGTATGGATGTCGGTAAATGTAAACGTTAACTTCGGGACGAGATTCGGAACTAAATGCTCAATTATTATCCGAGGGCAAGACTCCCTGTACGGTCAGTCGACGACTCCTCTCCGAATATAATGACTGTCATGCATCGGAGCCTGATAATCATCGTGGGACGTCTTTTGTTTGCGCGGCGGTACATTTTGAAGAACGGAATACTTCTGATACGCACCTTCTGAAGATTGATACCCCCATGCATAGTTAGAGTGATAGGCTCCGAGGACAGGGGGAATAGGACCATCTCATGACTAGCTGACGGACAGTCATTAACGACAAGTCGAATGGGGGTGGTCCGGAGATAAAGGGAAGTAGACCTGATATCTCTCTCCCAAGAAACACGGTCCCGCCCCGTCTCGCCATTAGCCCCTCTAACCTAAGACTATCAAAATGATCGGTCTGATACGAAGATCGAAACTCAATAGTTGGTTGATGCGGGGATGATGTTGATCATATGTTCATTTTGTTGATTTCGGGACCCCATATGAGTAATGTGAACTCCGCCACGCTCCAGTGTATTCCGAGAGGTTGTCTCAAAGAGCCGTTGGTATGGTGATGCAAATAATTAGGAATAGATGAGTCGAGGGGGGTATAATCGGTTTATTGTGAGTAATGGTCTCCCTGTAGCGCTTGAAAAGTATTAACGACGACGGTAGTTAACCCCAACCCAGGGGAGCCGTATATGAGTCGAAGGGGGGGGGGGGGGGGGGGGGGGGGGTAGAACGGGTTTGTTATGGGTGAACCTGGTGGATTGGAACGTGTGAGGTTGTGGAATTGTGATACGAGAGCCTTGCTTTCCGTTTGTTTGTTCTGACCGGACTATAGATATCTGCAGACCGTGAATCGGGACTCATTTTTGAAAACACCACTCACGGACGTTTGGCTGCCAATGATATTGTGGAAAGGGGGGGTTTGACGGTCGGAGCACTGGAACGCCGTGACTAATTACGACCGGTTAAGTTAGTCGAATTCGTCAGTGTTGAGAAACCTTGAACCTCGCACGGAGAAAGAGAAGAGAATTGATGGTAGTATTCGGTAGAGTGTGATGATGAGAGAAGCAAGAGCCAGGACCCAAGAAAAAGGTGTATTAACGACGATGACGTCAGATAACTTCCACACATGAAAAGCTCTAAGCGAAAACAAGCTAACTACCCCTCTTAGCCCTAACACCGTATGCGCCTACCCATTTACGATGAGATATTCGCCTAGGATCAGTCATTCAGTATTCTCGTCACGAGCGCCAGTCTCAAATAAAATGTTTAATATAGAATCATTTTAAATACTTAAGTATATGTTTTTGATGACTTCCTGGCAACTTCATTAACTAAAATTTTTAGAAGACTATCAGGATGTGCAGCTGTAAATATGGTCATTGAATAGAAGGTTTGGTGCAGTAACTGTCACTGTTTCTGTCAATCCCACACCTGAGACTATGGCAGTGACTGTAGACAGGCACTATCTGACACCTTTTGAAGCAAACTTCAGGGGCACATCATCGATGGTCGAATGATAGTGAATAGTAACTCTCAGTCCAAATTTCACTTGTGGTTGTGGTGTTTAGGTGTTTACTTGGTGGGTAAGATAAGTCCTCTTCGCCGGTGGGGTAAAACATATATTATCAATATTTGCACCGTATATACATCTCTATCCTGTTCCCGGTTTTGATAACCCAGTTGCCTCCTGTCCTCCATAGTAGTAGTAATATTGCATGCTATTGCTCTTATGATCAGAAAATCATGAGGCTATGCCTTAACTGCCTATAAAAATTCGTCGATAAGAACGCAGCTTCGTTGTCACCATATGCTGCTGGTTATGGTGTGCGTTTGAATGCGAACAAAAGGAAAAAAACCCGGATGATCAAAGGTCTGAATGTGCATAACAAGATCAGGCTTTCGATTTAAGTGCATGCAACAGATAGCGGTGCGGTCGCCACCCAACTCCCAAAGGACGTGCTCCTACATTGTGTGTTGAACGAGTAGAGTGCGTTGCAACCGAGCCTCGGCAATAAATGAAACTGGAACATGTGATAAGCCAGAGTCTCCGAGAAAATGAGCCGAGGCAGTAAGGAATGCAACCCCTTGCCGTAAACGGCGACGCAGAAGGGTATTAATTAAGGTCCAATGAGAAGGCCTTCAGAAGTGAGCCCCATGTTCAGAATCTGGAAAGTTCTTATTGGTCAGCCTTGCGCCTTACGTCACATCACCAAACCTTAAATTATCCAGCAGTTAGAGTACCGAGGTTTGGGAAGGAAAATAACTTCGAGAACCAGAGACGTCTGCACAGAATGGACTGCGAGATAGAGATGTAGAGTGGTCGACATAGAGAGATCAAGGGATACTGCCACGCAAGACAGCTAGGGTCCCCAATTTTAGATTTCTTAGATCTATATCCAGAATGTCAATGCGTTAACGCTAACTCCACGAAATGCCCCCACACGTCACAACTTAACTGCGAATCGTAACGGTAAAATATTCCTCTTATTCCCTTCTTTTGCGGAATCTTCGGATGTGAGAGTAACGGGTGTTGCAGACCGGTAAAACAGTTGTTAACCCGTTGCTGTTGCATTTGTCAAAATGCTGGGACGGAGGCGAGGTAAAATAGGGCGGTAAAAAATCCCATCTCAACGTGAGGCGAACAAACACTTCCCCTGTGCATTAGCTTCAGGTTTGTGGGTTCACCTCGCGGTGTCTGCCTTGTAGGTGTGAGCCTAGGGTGTATCTTTTAGGACTGAATGCTTGTGAACCCAGACGACGTTTGGTTGGTGGACCGTATTTAAGGGTTTGTAAGTGTATTCGATGGTTATCGCCAATGTGGGGAGTCCGAGACGAGTAATCGATACGGAAAACGAGGAGTGGATGTCGGTGTCTGGCCGACGTCACGAAGCTATTACCGAGCCAGAACCGTTGTTAGCCCTGCCGCCTCGCCGTATCAAAGGCTCCGAACTTGCAATGATTGGATCTCCGACAACACGACTTCTTCCGAGAGGTAATGTGATGCACCAATTTCTGTCCCTAAATTTGAAATGCAAAAGATCCTTCTATTCAGATATGCTTCAGCTGCGCCAGTCAAATGAACCAAGAATTTCTAGGTCACGTGCATTCCATTTGAGTGTTCGGCAGCACTCGGGATCGTATTTGCGGGTTCGGAACTACCCAGACTCAGAGTAGCCCATGTGTACCGGGGGTTATGAATTGCGGGTTTATCCTTCGTCGGATGCTCAATTAATCCGGATTAGGCATTTGGGTGCATGATGTATCAGTGTGCCGTCAACATCTCGATCGTCTCGCTGAGGATTTCGGCCATCAAAAAGCATCAAAAGGATCCAGTATTCGCACCCCCGAATCCACATTATATCCATCATCAAGTAGCCAAATCCTCCAGAAAATGGCTGAAATTCGGGTTAGCCGACTCGCGAAAGCCACCTTGCGAAAGAAAAGCCAGGTCGGATGGATAAAAGTTGGTACACAGCAGGGATATCGATATATCGATTCATTGGTCGGTTCGTCTTTTACCTGTCGGTGATATTACGAAGAACCCGTTTGCTGCCAATATTTAACTAGTTCTGCCCTCCGCCTCTCCTCTCACTTCCCTTATCCCTTCTCCCCTTCTTTCTCCGCCCATGGTCCATTTCCTGGTCGGTTTCCAATATCAATATACCGGTTTTCTCATACTGTCCGTCGTTTGGTTATCGTCAACGCACAAAATATTGTTACTTTCTCTGTCCATCATAATCATCTACCACGCTATTTGTGCATTCTCTATCCATCCGTAAGCAAGACATAGCAGCCACGTAACAAACTCCCTACCATCGCCAGTCGTTCACGTCCCATTTGTGACTCCACTCTCGACAACACAAATCTTTCTTTGAAGCTGCATTTTTTCAACTCGGCCGAAGAAATCGTCGTTTGCGTTATTCTGTCGCAGCACTCCATTGAGTCGTTCACCCCTCGCAACAGTCGGGGCTGAATACCAAAATCCCTACAACAATCATCCAAGCTCTCCCGACAAGGCGAGCCGTAAAACCATTGCATTATCATTCATAGACTCGTAAGTTGAATAGTTTCTGGTAGTTGTATTGTTGTTAACAGTTCGCCAGTATTGTGTATAACAGGGTCCATTTCACCGTCGAGGCCGGTTCCTTACCACAATTGTCACCATCACCACGATATAATACGACAAAATATCGGTAACTCCGAACACATCCTCCGGTCGAACCCTCCTGTGGAATTTCTAAGCCTCACAAACTTCCACTGAAAGAACAATTCTATCACCACTTGTAATCACTTCAAAAATTGAAGGATCACTACATCTACAACGAGATGCAGCGTTCGATCGAATCCTACGCCGATGTGAGAATGATGGGAACACCGTGTATGCAGGTCGCAGAGGAGCTATGCGGCTCAAATCATGCGGTTGCAACTGACCCCGCATTGCAATCTCAGCTCCAAACCAGTCAACCTCCTGGCCATGAAACCCCTTACACCACGCACTCGCCCGTCGACAACCCAGACCAGTCGACCTTGGTGGAATCCGTCGAGACGTTGCAAACCAATGGACAACCGCGATTGCCTCCTGAAATCCGAGCTCCCACCGACGGCGGGAATGCGATCAGCATCAGCCATCACCAAACTGGCGACGGAGTGGAAAGGGATCCAACTTTTAGGCCAATAACGTGGCACATCAAGTTGATGTTCGGAAGCGACTCCTCGGATCATGGGGAACTGTCCATCCCCCATCTTCGCTCATCGCGTGCCTCTTATGAGAGGATTTTCGAAGATTTCAATGCTGTGTTGGATCTTCCCCGGGCTACCACCTATGAGGATCAATTCGCGCCTCAAGGCTAGCTACCGTCAGATCTAACGGCATCCGATCCCAACTCCAAATAGGCCTAGCCTTGTCCGAGTCTCATTGTGTACTTGTTTCATTGATCCAGTCCGGGGTTCGTTGTCCTATATTCTTTGTTGGAGAAGGTTTCTTGGAGGTGATAAGTGGGAGGGGTAAAGAGCAGCACTTGAGGGGGTCACTGATGGTCCTCGCATGCTGAGTAACATCATTAACGTGGCACACTCGCAGTGGACTTTCTGATTTCGGATATTTGGATTGTATTTTCTGGATTGTGTTAGTTTTCGGATTTTGCGTTTATGAAAGTTATGAATTGGCAGTGGGAACTCATTTGTTAGAATAAACACAGGATTAAAACACCAGCCGTTGGCTACTCACCTTGCCTTCCACAAATGGTAGCAATTTGCACAGCACCCGAACTTTAAAAAAGTACTTATTAGTAGAAGTTTCCAAAAATCATATGCTATATCCAATCCGTCGCTTACACGCATGCCAGGTAATGAAGTGACTCCTCATAAGCATGTGACTAATTCGGCGAACAGCGTACCGAAATATGGATATTCCTTTCTGCATCATACCAGCATGTTCATATTCCTCAGGAGGATTTTCGTCAACACTTATGCCACTCTGTGATGAGATGACCCACAGTCTCCGGCTTGCTAGCCTTCGTATTAACAGGGTGTAGAATACCAAAAATTGTGAAAAACGGGCCCTGATGGAACGTAGTACCTAATCGGTACCGATATTCCGCATGCAGTCCCCATCGGGTCCTCATCGTTATGAACCCAATCAGCAAATTCGATAGGGGGTACCCGCTCTGTGATGACCCCCAGTGAGAATTCTCGTCGGTCTAAATGTAGAATGCCGAATCTTGCCAAAAAGACCACTAAATTAGATGAAGAAGCTGGCCTGTGGCGGTGGATATCCGTACGAGAAACATCGATTCTTGCAGTGACGATAAATTATAGAATCCGGCATCCTACTTGCAATGAGCTGTTAGTATTCCCGCGAAAACCCCAGTCATGGATATTGACGAAATCATTTAAATGGGGTTAAACCAACCGCTCATCGGATCTTTCATACCATCTCCCCAATGTGTCAAGGTAACCCTAGATTTGGACCCTGATCCTGCGACACAATGAACCCCCTCAGTAGAGTATTTTCTGCTACGCAACGTTCCTCAGTCAATGATCCCTCGTCCGCATCGTTGGTGTTAATTCCAGCCCGGAAGTTGACTCGAATGTCCCATACCAGGGTTGCCGTGAGATTGGATATGAAGGTCCAAATTACGTCGAAGGCATGCAATTTGAATCAGATAATAGTCAGTCTGTGGACCAACCTGGGCTTGGCCCAATTCTGCAACACCATACCCTAGTCGTCCGTACGACGTTATATTCCAATTCGAATGTTTGATGTTGATCCCGGCAAATATCGTGGCGTCACTTACATAACTCAAACTTGTGCCTTCCAATTCAAAAACCCCTTAGGGGCTTGTGTTCGAGGTTGAGGAGTACCCCATCCCGGCCAAGGTGCTTCTTCTTCCAGTTGCGTTAAGACCCCCCCTCTCTCCTAGCAAACACCCGCCCGACTGTTTAACATTATTAGCAACGCAATTTCCGCTTCGGGGACGCCGGGTTAAACATACACAAAGCTCCAGTGCCGACATTGTCTGCAATAATTGGTGTACCAAAACAATACTGGCCATGGTGGTAATATTGGTGCAAAGAGACGTGTGGAAAGCAATTCAGAATAAGTTGAAGATGGAAGGTGTGGGAGGAATTCAATGTTTCTCAGAGGAGAGAGAAACGAAACGCCAAGCCATTGTACATACCGCTTCACCGCTTACAGATGCCAAATAGGTACCTAATAGGAAACAAACTATCGGCTTAATCCGACTGTGGCTATACTTGCAGAACGTTGATCTCCGTTAGTTTTCAATAATCCAATCCGAAAGGACAGTATGATAATCAATGCTTACGGAATCGCCGTTTTGCAGCTGAATAATGCTCACTTGCGCGCACCATAAGAATACCGGAGTTCACGGAAGCTTAAGTCCATCTTGTGCTTGTTGATTGCCAATCACCACCAACCCCTATTAGTTTTGCGCCAAAGGGAAACAGCGGATAGACTTCCTGCCGTTGAACTGAACCGAGGTACAATGCCAATAATATAGAGGCTATGATGACTGCGCCGGAGACTGAGTGTGGGACATTCGGAGGTACCCTGCGTAGAGAAGTCCCCGTGTGGGATCTTTGAGGGATGGCGTGCCGAAATCTTATACTGCCGTTGCCGTGAGAAATGTGGGGGCACGTCTGCAATGTAGGCTTTTGATCGCCGAAGAAGGGGAATGCTGAGCGAATTTGGGGCGTGTGGTAGGGCTTCTTAAAGCTCTCTGTGCTCGAATAGCGGTGGCAATACTGTCGGCGGCCTTCGAGTCTGGTTCTTGGGCGACATCAGTGGATCAAACGTAAGGACGGGCGTGCGTTCTTCCGGGTGCAACTGGATAGGTCTCGTTTCCTGACCAACATGTGCTATGTGCGCGTCAGGATGCCTTGCTTCCAGTCAAAACGATGGGATTACTACCTTCTGCTACTGGCCTGATCGAGGACAATATGATGATCAGCTAGCTCTAACTCTGCCCAGAGCTCATTGATTCTGGTTGGCCACTGTTGCCTTGCTCATGTTTGGGGTATATTGACGACGCTTATGAACCAGTAAGAATACGAATCTTCCCCCAAGGGTGTTTGTAGAACAACGGAATGGTTGGTTTAGACGTTGAGGACGAGAGCGACTGAAACTTCCATTCACTCATATAGCTAAGTGTGACACCTGCGCAAGTCAATTTCACCCTTCAAAGTTCTCGTTTTTTTAGCACCGTCGTTCCTATCATCGGAAAACTCAAACCGTCGATTACAGCCTTTGAACTGTCGTAATGCGCTATCCGCGTGGGACCAGTGACTATTTGTTGGACCTGACCATGGGTGAAAGGTTGATGTTAACAGCCGTGACAAAGATGAGAAGAAGCCAACGATGAGAATAAGCGGATCTTACACTAAATACTTAAGTAGGTATTCTAGTTTCCAGACCACGGAGTATGCCGCAGCTTACTCTAGGTAGAACTGAGTTAGAGTTGTTCATGCTACGACCGAGCTAGGTTATCGTGAGCTGCATTATACTCCCTCAGCATCTGGCGCCTGTTCTTCACAGCCCACCTTGCTTTATATCCCGGAAAGCAGCCTCCAAGTCGGGACCGGTGGATATCGGACTATAGGTTCATCTTTGTTACAGATTAGGACTCATACCAAGGAAAAAGAATTGTGTATATGTAAATACGGTATGACAGGGATGGAATAATACCGCATCGTCCCTCTAGTTAAACTATAGCTTCAGCTTCCACGAGAATCGAACACCGATGAGACCTACGGCCGCCACCACCAGCCGATCTATGACCAACTTCGATGTTTTAGGCTGTAAGTGTGGCTGTTGATTCGATCGTAACTTACCATGAAAGAGCCGACTCGGTCAAAGAATGGTATGGTTAATTGAGGCAAAAAGCTCCTACATTCAGCTTGGGAGGTTTGTTTGAAAGACTGTACGTTCAGGCTAGAACGGGTGGTGGTCCGTGAGTATATGCGACATATCTGTTTAACTTTTTAGGGCGTCAATCAATAAGTATTTAGCTTCGGGTCATAAGTTGGATTCAGAACGATATGCGCTGTTGTCAATAACGCAGGATGATCTGTCGTCCAATTGCAGTAACAATCGCTGTCACCAACTCCATGGGGCGGGTCAAGTTGGGCGGCAATTGTAAAAGTTCCTTGAACCCAGGTGGCTAGGTTAAAATTGATGAGGATACCGGGAATTTTTATAGTCACCATGGCCATGAATGACAAGGTATTATTAAAATCTCGATCGCTTGCATCCATAAGTATCTAAGCTAGCTACTGAAAAGAGTTCTTACCCCGCGTCGCCTTCCTAGATTCTAGAGCCCATACTTCCGAAACTCACTCCAGACATAAAAACTATAACCAGATCTGAAATCATCATTCTTTGGGTGGTCAAGTTAGTTAATCCCTTCTTTCATCAGTATTTGAACATTCTGTATGAGAAAGGAAGGGTTTATAGACGCATAATAGCTGATTCAAAGAAATAAACAGCTGTCAATCATGAATCCCGAGTTTGGTACAGAACCAAAGGATCCCTCCAACGAAACCCCAGACGAAGCTCAGGCATACCTGATACTGACACTGCGAATATACCATACGCTAGAAGCCGCATGGGTTACCTCCAATTCTTCACTTCAACTAGCACTTGTCACCTTCAATACAAACACTGCGTACCCAATATTGCTACCTGTTGGCTTCTGAAGAAAGCCAGTTTCGGACCGTTATGGCGAAGGTAGAACAGTGACTGGGGCAGCAAGCTAAGCTCTCCTGTTTCGCGGTGATACTCTCCTTTCGTTTGATACTTAGTATAAGGCAGCTACATAGATGGTGGATGGGATTATACATACGTGCAGGATTCGGCGGTAATGGACACATGGGCTGTTCCATACCGCCTGCCATAGCCGTGTCGAAGTCAACTCCCACCGATTCCGAGACCGAGTCCGCAGCTTCACGACCGTCCCTCACCCACTACTTCCACCTCCAACTACCTCCACCTCCGTGGTGGCCGTCAGTACCGAAGCACATCGACTTGAAACTACTAGTGTCAGAATGTCAGCCTTGTTAGTCGGAACATAGTTGCCTGAGTGGGCGAGACGTGCATGTTACCTCGCCTTGATGTGTACGAAACAGCTAAGCTCCACCATCATCGACGTTCTGGTGATGCCTAGTCTTTTCATTTCAGTTTTTCTGAGAGAAATCCAATGTTAGCGCCCAGGCACGGAGTGCTGGCATGGGTTGCGCACCAAACTGCCGCAGAACAACAATGCACATGCCTGGGAATAAACAGAGCCTGAAAATCTCTTTCGGATACCGAGGAATGAATGACATTGGCTCTATGTTGTGCGGCTGGAAGTACGTACGTAGTAAAATACAACTTTGTTGAAACTCCCAAGGCTTTGCCTGAAGTCAGTGCTGAGCTTAAAATACCATCATAGCAATGTTAAAAGCGTACCTCCTGATAATCGTTGCTGTGTGTGCTATTGTCTATCAAAAATTCGAAATAAAATAGCTGTGGGTGGAAGTAGGAATCGCAAGGGGGCGTGAGGGGTTCCGGATCCTGAAAGAGTACTCGCCCTTTGATGGCAATGAGCCGCCATATGTCAAACTAAAGCCGATTCCAATGATGCAGTTTGCCCGGTGGTTGTCTAGATAAAGAAAGGTTTGATGTTGCTGAGACACAGAGGCTTTGAAGACCGGTGGAAGAATAAGGAAGGACGGACGCGAGAGCACAACGGAAACACTGTGAACAACCGTAGCCCACAACTATTGTGATGAGGGGAACTGGCAGACATGTTCATTGAACAGTACATGTACATGTCATCTTTTGTGAAAAAGGTAAGTGCTTAGAGCTGATTATCATGTACCATGTACAATTGCATGCGCTGTGGTACTTCATATATCACAGGGCTATATAAACATGGCCAGTTATACGCCAGGTGGCTACGTAGGTACCGCATTTGTGCAGATCGCTCCAACCTGCTTTTGGGTGCGCAATGTCAAATCGTTTGAGAGTTAATGCTCGAAATTTAATCTGAATTACACGGAGATTTGATCCAAAAACAGGACCTCTTTGTTTGGCTATCTCCAACTAGGGTCGTAGTGTAGAGCAAGGGTTAGGTGAATGTTCAATCAATCGTTGTGTTTTTAGGCATAGTACTGAAAGGAACATATATAAGTGCATGGCCCCCGCCGTCAGCACAATCAACCACAACCACCAAATATGCACTATTATACTTTACATTCCACATGGCTCCAATCTATTCTCACCCCTCTCGTTCGTGAACCAACGTCGAGATAACAGATCCTCTACCTAAGACAGCCCCCAACGCAATTGCCGACATGACGCAACAACCTGCCGTGGGTTTGATTCAGATGAGGCGAAACACCTAGTTTCAACTTGATGCGGGGCTTCTACTCCTTATCGTTTGTTTTTGCACTAGCAGCCTCGACCTAGAGGATTATTTGCGGGACAGGGTACTCCTCGATATATCAATACATCAATACTTACGTGCTATATTCTATGTATAGTGTTCTAGAACATGATTGTACTCCGCTTTTGCTCGCAGCGTTGGGAACAAGAGCGTTGATCTGCACAACATGTGGTTCCATATGGATCGACTTTCCAGTGTGCCATCGTATCAGTCACCGACACCTACTGACAACAACTTCGCCGCCCTACAAAATGAAGCTTAACCAATAGAAAGTGACAAATTATTTGCTTTTTGTCAGGCCAATAGGTAACTACCTAAACGACATAGTAGCACGAATCAAATGCCAGACCAGAAAACGAGGCTATAAATCATGAGGAGCAAGATTTTTTATTTGTTTGGATGGGTGGTTAATTTTCCATCGATTTTCCAACATTAACAATTTGCTACTTGTGGAATCTAGTCGAAACATGCTCTCGTGCCCAGACTTTTTTTTCGTGCCGAACGAAGGCGAAATTCTGGGAACGAGAGCAGGGGAAAGACAATTAAACTTCTGAGCAAATAGCTATAGAAATTGTTAGGATTTTGTAGTTTTGCTAGTGAAAAAAAAAACCGACTGACAGATTACCGTATTCACTTCGATAAGAGGTACGCCCCCGATTAGGCTAGTACTTAAGTAGTCTGTCAGTGACTGTATGTTGTAGATAATTTCCTTAGGTACTCGGATAAGAGATTAGGCTAGCGCACCCAATATGGTAAGGGAATCGCTTAATACGGAATTAAAAAATGGTCGTGTGAATTAGTCTCGGGACCCTAGCTGAAAAAAAGCCGACTAGCTGGGTGCTGTCGTTCGTTGTATGGGTGGCAATCTGAGGACAAGCCACAGTCCATGTCGCGCCATCATCCAAACAAACATCACCCAGCCAGTAACTGTACTTGTAATTGCCCGTTCAAGTAAATACGTAAGTTTCTAGTGTGATATTTTTGCTGACTAGTGCTAGCGACCAAAATATTTAGACGCTGCTGTTCTGGTAGCACCCACACGGATCTGGCAATATTTAAGAGCAAAATTCGCGTTGAATTTCAATAGAAACGACATATAGTAGTCAGTGTACTTCGACCTTTGGTCAATAATCACTCACCATTCACTCACAGTAAAGTCTGTTACCATAAAAGGAGCGTCCAAATCTATATTGCCTGCCCAGAACACTCTAGTCTATAGATTTCACGCAAATATACTAACATGACATGAAAAGTTTCTATAGAGCAATTAGCAAGGAAGCAATGCGGGATTGCAATTAATACCATAACAGATACTCTATGGCAAAAAAACCCGGAAAATTGATACCATAGTATTGCTTATAATCTAGAAAATACCAAGTCGGAATATTTTTCACGCAGTAGTACTACAGTATTGAATTGGTATCTTTCTCAGATTGCTTCAGTAGAACTGCAGTAATGCTACCGAGTTAAATAAAATATCCGACTTCGATTGGTATTCTCCACAGTATAAACTACAACAGTATTACTACGGCATCAATTTTCCGGGGTTTTTACAATAGTATGAAGTATACATACTGTACGGTTTTCATGACAATGGCCAAAGGGGATATTAGGTTAAAAAAAGTATACACTGCAAACCGGGTTATACTCTTTAAAAACGTTACAAATAGGAAGTCAACAAGGCCTTGTACTAGATATCCGTCTCGCTTAACTCTAGATCGTCGGCAAGATCTTGCAATATCTACCCAGATAAAGCGGCCCAGGAGCGTGCAACTTGTCTGCATACCAGTAGTCTGTGCTGAAACCCTTATGCATAGCTGCATGAGTTCTGAACCTGAACCCGGCGCTGGCGTTTCTAACACGATGCTCTGATGTGCTTCATGGGATCAATAAATTCCTTGAAATTTCAACACCAGAATGCAACTCTATAGAAATATTGAGCATTTTTTATTTCATACTGATTAATGGAGTCATTTGTTGCATTCTTCACTTCCACAAGCGTACTCTGTAACTAGGTAGGTGTTATGCGGTCACTTCCCAACGATCGATTTAAGGCAGCTCGCGCTATACCAAAATTGCATTGGCGGCGCATCCAAGTGGACAGTTGAATGGGCTGTAGTTTCCAGGACAAACGCACTATCACGGAGCACTTACTCTCAAGCCGTAACCACCAGGAGAAGGTCCTTCCGAGAATGCGACTCAACAGTCCATATTTCAACCCCTTGACAACGTTCTTCGCTGTCTGGAGCTCAACACATGGCTGGCGCATATGGGATACCCGCAATTGGCTTATCGAAGCCCTAGGGACAGCAGAGTTGAGATGCAGCGGGTTGCAACGTTTGTATGCGGTACAAGCCGATGAGGGAACCGCATGTAAGTGCAGTTTGCATACTTATGGTTGGGAACTCCTAATAGGAGGGGTGGGACATTCGGATTGGACACAAAAAAATACCCAAAATGGTAATAATTAATCAAAAAATCACAGTTAATAAGGGAAACTACCTGCCAAGCGACCGTTTAGGGCGAGCCTCAAAATAGCCTGTTTTCAGCAATTTTTGACCCTTGTGAAACTTTTTGTTAGGGGGGCATTTTTTTCTATTACATACAAAAGTCCAACTTTTTTGAAATTCATCAGCACCACAACCAAGGCTAGGAAAAATAAAATGAGCTCATAGAATTATAGAGCAGAGCTCAATAAAGCTATCTATAAAGAGAAAATTATGAAAAGAATTTTTTCAATGTGGCTGATAGCATCAGAAGTTGGGGCTCAAAACCCTCCGGTTTAAGGAATCCCCAATTATATGTGACTAAATTATAAATGCGATTTCTTCTTTAGCTCCAGCTCTGTTGGATTTTCATGGGGGTTTGAAGGCGGGTTTCCGCACGGCTGTTTGCTTTATTCATCACAAAAACAATAAAGTTAGAGAGTCCTCATTGAGCGTTTATATCCGGTCCTCTTTTGTTCGCCATTCATAACCAGGTTGGTCTTGACTGAACAGTAACACTAGGATGGGTCGTTTGTCGTGAGGAGTGCCCTCTTATTACTCGAAACACCAATTGCAAGGACTTGGGGTAGCAGTTTCCAATAGGCAATCAAGAAAATGGGTTGCTTTTGTTAATGAATCATACTGTGGGCACAACTAGCTGTAGGAGTCAACCCCCCACAACTCCAGCACACCTAATCTTACGCACATGATGAACTCCGCTTTAAAATATATTCACTCATTTCTAATTTGCAATTTGGGCAGAAGATTTTATTTCAGCCTCGTTTGTTAGGTAGCATGGCATCATCCAACTAAAGCTGCAGACTCATGCATGCGCATGCACTCAGGTATAGTCAATCACGTTCCAACACATCATATTCTTCATGCTTCCCCACTCTTCCGTATCCTGCAGAAGCCATGCAATCGATGCTATAGCACATGCACAACTGCACAGCCCCAATACACATGCGAAACTGGGCATAAGTTTTCTGCCCACCACAGACTGGAGATAAGCTAAAAGAAGGCTGAAAGCGCAACTGTTGGTAGAAAGGGCATTTTTTGCCTTTAAAATCCTTTCTGATAACCATTGGAGAAACAGAATATGCACTTTTGAAGCATCCTAACCTAAATCCCATGGTACTCACACAAATTCCCCTCATGTACGGCCGTGGATATTTATTTAACCAGTAAGTTCTGGTTGCATCCTCGCATTGCTTAGCACTTGATGATCAATGCCAAACGCATCGATACCTGTTTATAACATGGTGTGAGGCTACAGAAGCCCCCGCCTCCCAGACCGCAAAAGTGTAAAAAAGCTTCCCGCGTGCGGCACAACCCACAAGGTGAAATTCAAAGGACATAAAAGTATCTACAAACAAGACGGGACCTAAGTCATGTAGGATCTTCTTACAAAGCCCAATGTATTTCAAGGAAAAATTCGAAAGAAATTAAAGTGATCTAACTGGCGGAAACCTCAGTAGTTACGAGACGCGGTTGCTATGATACGGTCGGGATATTGATTAGAGAATAATAAGAGCATCTGCGTTCGGAATCTTGGCCGCATAACCGTGCATTGCATGATGCAGATTTTTTCGTTGGTAGAATACTTATAGTTACTCGTTACAGGGTGAAAATTGCACTTCTAAAGTATCTCTCCGCTGCCAGAGTCACCAAAAGATACATGGACGGTGGCGCCTGTAATGCTATATTTTCCCCTTGCACCGAGTATTTACTTTCAATTGGCTTGTAGACACATGGTATCCCATCTTCAACTACTACTGTAAGAACAAATTGCAGTCTTTCCGAGTCGAAATGGTCGAAAAACAGTCCTCTGACCATCCGGATCCAGAACTTTATGACAAAAGTCCAAAATCAGTTTATCTCATAAGACTAACTTGCGTCCAAAAAACTTATATAGCTCTCGAAGTTCGAGTGCATGTACGTCTAAAAGGTATGTAGACTCCTTCTCACAGTAGTTTTTCTTGAACCCAGTTTACTAATTTTCATATTTTCCATGTTCGTGTTGATAACTATCACACAGCGTCACTCGCGATTTGAAGGCGAGTGCAAGTTGATAAAATGATACACATCTCTAATCCCAAATAAATGGCGTTCGCAAAGGTTAAGATGAAAGAATTTAAGATTTAGGGTGGATTTAAGCGACTCTGACATTCAGTTTACCTTCTCACTTCACTTTTTCTCTTGACTTTTGATAAGTGTTGAGCTGAGCATTCATATGACGTATTCGTTAATTTATAAAGTATTGAGCGAGCACTAAGGGCTATCTAGCGATTTTGTATGGGAAAAACCTAACCCTGGCTTAATACTTTATAAATTGACGAGTAGTATCGTCGTATCACGTGTGCGGGTGACATACAGTACACAACGAATCGTTTGTCATTCGCTCATCTTCGTCGTAACTGTTCAGTTACAAAGGATATCCGGAGCCGCTATTTACGGCGAATCCGGGAATTATTTAAAACTGCAGCTCACTTAGTCATTTTACTGTCCCCCTAAGAAAGATTGTCTATCCTTCCTATTGTCGGGTACAGAATCAGATTTAGGTGCGTTAAGTATGCATTTGAGACTTGCACTCAAGATCTAACAATAACTATGTCGGTTACCTCGGCATTCTTCATGCACCAATGACTAGACAAATCCCTGATACCACAAGTAAGCTTGTCCTTGAATGCGAATCCTCTGATGTTTGACACAGAGATGTGCTATATATAGATCTCGGGTCATGAGTTAATACCGGCCAATGCTTTATGTCACAGGCTCACCTCCAATTGAGGTGAACTCATGCATCTTTCTGAGGGTGTGTGGACATCAGAATCTATGGACCAAAATATAACAGTCTCGAGTCACTTGTACATGTGTTTGGTTGGCTCGGATCATTATGGCATGTGTTTACTGTTTCTTCGAGTCTGGCGATGTATGGCCACAAACGGCCCAGTGTGCTAGGATTACAAACAAACAAAAAAAGTCACCCCACAACTTCAACACACTCTGAAGCTCGGGAGTGGGGAAGATGCATATGGTGTTTCGTAAAGCCAGGGGGGATGCATGGGTATACATAATGGTTGATAACATACTATGGCCATGCATGCATGACCTGACGTCTCCCTATGTACGAATGCAGTGCGAGCGATAAATTATGAAACAATAAGTACCCTTCTTTTGTCAACGAGTGAGAATTTATGTTCAGTAACTAGCTTTTAATAAGACGAACGCCCGGGCATTTTCAGAGTGCGGACTAGTTGTGGGGTCAGCTATGGTGTCGCGCTATTTGATGTGCGGTTGGATTTATCCCGAATTCCCCTTCTTTTATATATCACAAACTTCTAGAATTCTCTAATCTATATCTGCCACGCTCCCACAATCGTCGACGTCCTGAAACCTCCAAATTTTGGTTGTGCATGGTATTGATCCTAGCCAGCAAAGGACTGCCGCTTTGCAAAATGTAGTTTTGTGTCCAATGGTGACGAGAAAGGCGCAGAGCTGCAGAACACTGTAAATCTCGTATCAGTCCGTGATGCAGATAGCGATGTAAGTTAGATATAGATTTGTTTATCGTTGGAAGGAAAAGGCTAAAGGTCAAGTAGAATACAACAGTTTGATGTGATGAATGTGATGAATTTGAGAATATGGTGCTGATTCAGGATTTCAGTAAGATTCTTACCCTTCACCGAGCTGCTCATAAGTGCAGTTTATTTAAATTTCACTGCGTAGAACACTTCGTATAGTATAGTCAGAGTGAGTTGTGTTCAACTTGAGGCTTTGATGCACGACCCCACCGCCGGCTGGTCGCCGAGATCATGACAAGCTGGCACAGCGAAAGATGGCTAAATTAGAGCAACGTGTCTAGAGTCCTGCAGTGCTATAGCAGACCTGTATACGCCTATATAATACGGTCGACAATTCTGCCGTATAACCCTACAGTTCTTGCAACCTTTTTAGCCTTCATTGTAACTAATCCTCACATTCGGATTTACGGAATTTACACCGGACTCTATATTGTCTGCTATATCTACTCTAGATCTATATTATCGATTGGCTGTATTCTAAGGAATGTAGTGAGCAGTGAAGCTTAGCTGGGCGTCCGGTGAATTCGAAGGTGTGTTGAATTCTGATTCAATAAGGTTGGATGATAAATTTAAAAATCATGGGTGCACGAACCTCCACGTGTACAGGTTCACAAAAAGAAAAAGGGATGCTCAATCTCTGCGTTGGCTCCTGAATACTACTTACATCACGTGAGCAAGTGGAGTTAGTTCGACGTTTTATTCGGACCTCCAATCTTATTGTTGCACAGAGATAAGCTTTGTCTAAGATTGAACGACCTTGAACACTGCAAGATCAGGCACCATTGGCTGTTCAACAATACATCATGAAATGACGATGTCTTTTACTAATCAGTCAGTACCAAAGTAGGGAGACAGAAACTACTTGTCAAGAGCTCATTTTTAATCTGTCTATTTGTGATGAGCTGAACAACAAAACTCTATTCGAAAATGAGTTGTTAAGTTTTACCGTTTCTTACTGGATATAAAAGACGCAGATTGTGATTGTTCCTGAGATCTTTCAAAACTTCTATTCGCCCTGAAGCGTTAAAGTAAGATCATAATCCAACCAACTGTGGATAACGAACGCCTAGTATGCAAGCTGCAGGTACTGCAAAAGAACGAGGCCGAAAATCGCCGTACTGTAACCCGAAAACGGAGCTTTCAACCGTCGGCAGTCCGCAGAAATCACTTCAAAGCCGCCCTGCCCTGTATCGGATGCATGGCTCCCGCAGAACGGGCCAGGATCGTTTTCACCATTGATTTGTTGAGTAGCCGCTGCATGATTCTGCACTTGAACTACCGAAAGTGTCTCGTGGCGGTACTTGGGAAAAGGAGATCAGGAAGGTACGACTTGGATCCAAGAGGGCTGAGGGGACACCCAAGGCTCACACTGGTGATGTACCGGGAAAAGGTTTAGATTATGCCATGGCCGCAAGCGGCCGAATGCAGTATGATTACAAACAAACAAACCGAAAGTGTCTCTCTTCCTGGCGGCCATTGATCGTCTTGCACGGATGAGATGCAATCGAAAGCGGACGCATTCTCGCCAGAACAACTTTTGTATGATGCGGGCAATCTGAACTCAAGAGACGGAGAGGCTTCCATATATATCTAATAATAAACAACGCTCTATATTGCTATAGAATTAGATCTCAATGTTAAGCCTTAGGCTCGAGAATTAATCCTCATTGAGGCTGGTCCAATACAGAGCAGATCTTAAGACTGGGGACGGGAACATTCCGGGTCAGGGGCACAGCTGCTCAATGCAGAGATGTTTCAGCCCGTTTGTAGAGATCGAATATAGGTTGTGAGAGATAATAGCCTCTTACCGCGGTGGCTTAATCTTGTTATGATAATTTAGATTTTAGTGCAAGCCGTTGATGTTTTTTGAGCTGGTGTATCATATGCATACTGTTCATACATTCCACACTTTCTAAAGAGACTACCGTACCTAGCGCCTATTATTCCATTTTCTGGCTATGCCATGACTAGTGCTAGAGTTCGTTTGGTGAGAGATCTCACGGGAACCTGAGTCCTAGAAACCTCTGAGCATAAGCGCACTGGAGTTTTTATGGTAAAACTACATTTTCCAAACTGATTATCTGCGGAACTTACGCTCGAACCTGTGACAGATTCTTTATCTATGTGTTCGTGCTACGTCGCTTAGTCTGTGAATCAATTGGGTGCGTTACTCAGTTACCTTTCTTTCAAGACCTCCTCCCTCTCTACACACCCCAAGGGGGAGGTGCTCAGATCTGCACAAAAGCAACTCTACTAGTTGAAATGATATCACATTTTGGTGCATTCATATTTGTTGTGCCAGCACCATAAGTTTCTTATCACAAATATCACCGTTTCTCTACGCTTGGAATTTGGAAGTCGTTGAATTCTGGAACATTGATTATACACACTTTTCGTAGGGTTGGAATTGTTCCCGGTAAGTTGCAGTGTACTATGTAGCCCGTGCCGTGTATGTACACCCCAAAAATGATTCATCACAACTCAGACAGTCTAAGAAAAAGCAAATACAATTGTAAGCCGCTGCCCCGCTCACATCACATGTAGATGTGAGCTTTGCAGCTTATGTCGGTGCCGGTAATTTATTGGAAAACCTACGCTATCTTGACGTTCGTCGTGATGAAAGTTGAAAGTTGTAGAAAGAGGATTGGAGCATGAAGATAGTAGTTGGGTGGCCATAATTCCAGATCGGCCACTGAATCCAAGCCATCCAAAAGCTGTACCAAAAACAACTTAGGATCACAATTCTATGGCATGCCTAGCCCTAACCCCTTAGTGGCCCTGGACATCCCATTTCCCATGACATTTTGTACATCCTTCACAGTTCATTGTTAACTCTCGGAGTGATTTGGTGTGTAATAGAAGTAGGCTGGGGATATCCATTTTCAAGATCTACAAAATGGCGGTGAATTTGTGGGTGGAGTGAGGTATAACTCACGATCGTACCTGGTGTATCCGATGAGTTTGTTGGTATATATACATACATGTCTATCATTCAGCACTTTCCTTTGATCACAAAAAAAACAACTTCTGCACATGTGAATTATGTCATTCGACGCCCCTCACTCATTCACTAGAATAATAATAGAGTTCCGGAACCAAACAGTGTCTGCTGTAGTCTGCCATGGTTGCTATTACGCTCGTACTTGTCTTCCCATTCTGACCTGCATAGCACGACTCTTCCGTGTACCTCTCAAACATGAAACCTTCCATATCTAGATGGCAATCGGAAAGTTGCATCGACCGACCGAACCAAACTGCACCGGCGTGACTTTATTCTCATTGTTCGGGAGCCATCCCCGCACACATATGCTATAGCTAGCTGGTTTTACCCGCCACCAGATTGCGAAAGACGGCAGGAAACATGTCAATGATTCCCGTGGAGAGTATGGATTCCGACTCTTAACATTCTGATGTTGGCTATGTTAAGGTCACTGCTCACTCCAAAACATTGAAAACAGGTCATATTTCGAGATCGGCCGACTAAAACAGCATTGTGTTACAACCTCCCAGCCGCATGTTGGCCGTTGACCAACTTGATAGTCGGAGCAGAACACCAGGCTCTGCATAACCCCTGGCGCGTGCACTAAATCTCGGTAGTATTTTTCGGTACTCTCTCGGGACGTCGAACAAGGTTGAACCTCATCAAAAAAACCACAACACCAAGACCATTTATCAACAGGACACCGGTGTACATCGAGACAGGCGATATATTGAAGCTAGAGGTGAGGCCATGTGCCATTAGTGCTCTTGCATATAGTGATGTCTTGTCTCACAGATTGCAATGCAAGGCTGGCCAACGTTGGTTGTTGGCAACTGGAGGGAAGAAGACCGTGGATTCAGCCTCAGGACCGGTAGGTGTTGACCCGATATACCGAGCTATGGAAGGAAGTGTTAAAGGTCGATGTTGTCGATTGCGCTATGTAAATTAGTGTACTACCTCATCTCTTCCCCTCCCTTGTACAGCCTGGATGGTTATCGTCGACTATCGTTCTGCAACGTATGTGTACATCCCCAAGCATCATCTTTAGCCCTCTAGTACTAAGTATTAAAAGAAAACAGGGAATGTACCATCGCAGAACAAGAGTGTGGGCTGCTGCAATCGATGGCCGTTCTACCTCCACTATGGCGAAACTGAAGCTGGTTTTGTTTTCCGTTTCCGAAGCCGACGAGTTGCAATGCCGGCTACACAGTGTTGTGTTGAAGGTGTGCCCAAGGGTTAAGCATTTGACCCTGGAGACGGCCATATACCAGTAAATCCTTTAAGAGCGGGGTTGAACCGGATACTAAGAGGCGGAGAGATTTACTCTCTTATTCCATACCAGAACGACGCGATAGGGTGTTTTAGTGGCGATATATCACGACGCTTCATGGGCTAGAGTGCGGTGTATTCGTATAACTGTATCTAGAAGGGACGACTTGTTTCTGGAGTTTCGTCTGGTGGTTCATCGTGGTTTGTTCGGGTCCAGCTCATACCACAGTCGGGCTTCGTTCCCATTAACCGATGGACTTGCGCTCGAGATCTAACCGTCCTGTAGAGGAGTTTGTGACCGACGAGGAGAGCACGATGGATGGCAATTGCTTATTCTTTGAACCAATTACTATGCACATATAAGTCTATCTTCCTCTCCCATCTATGACATCTGGATACTAATGATAGAAGGGAATTATAACTACCTTGAGCACGTCCAACAGGGTAGCCTCTTGCGCAGACCAAAGTACTGGATATCGTTTGGTTGAGCAAGTTTTGGGAGGATTGAATTTTCCGAACATTGCGTTGGGAACATTTTGAGGATCGTTGGAGAGGATCCAGCAACCGCACTTGGTTGTCTGACTGCACGCGGTCGACACAGTTATCCTGGTCTTGCAAGGGAGTATTTTATATATATAAATAACCTATCTAATGGTGAGTGGACCCGGTAGTATTAAATAGTGACATTCATTTCCATTATTATTGGCAGACGATAATCCATATATTGCGCTGCATCCGCATATGAAACCAGTGCAAATCATACTAGGTGTAGTCTCTCCTCCGAAGCTAACATCAATATGATGTGGTGGCAGACATGTCACATATTCTTGCCACCTACCGCCTATCTCAAGGGAGGGTCATGCACAGTAACAAAGCTGCCTTCCTGACTTTTGAACAAAAGCTTCTGATGTTTTACCCTCACAGCCACGAAAATATGATTCCTTGGGCCCGGTCGACAGTATATTATCAACGGACAGATCTCGGTAACATCGGCGTAATAAAGCAACGCTTACGCCCCGAAACTTCGAAGTTGGACTACCGGTAGAATCGCTAACGGTTAAAGTGATTCGCGGGGTTCGGTAACTGGAGTTGTGGTCAGAGAAACCGAAGCTCGGGCCACCTGATGCTCTTCAAAAACTGTGAGTATCAGTTTTGTTTGCGGCATTATCTATCCCCTGTCACATCATATAGAGTATAATACTCTACTATTTAGCAAATTACGGGTAAACCGGAACTCTTCGCTTCCATATCGCTCCGGGGCAAAAGACAATCCGACAATCCGACATCATGGAAACCGTGGGAATTGCGTACCGGCTATTGTGGCCTGTGTGTTTTAAGATATGGGCCTGGAAAGTGGCAATATGGAGTAACGCTGGTGATTTGGTGATAAGAGGAGTGAGTTGTGAACAAGGAGATTCTAAAGAGGTGGTAGTTCACGATGATTTTAGTATGCACGCGTGACTAACTTCGAGTCTAATGAATAGCTCTTAGTTGACGCGCTAAATACTGCGGGGTGCTCCATTTTTTTATTAGGATAAAGGCATAGTGATCCCCTCACTTGTCGCCTCTTAACTTCTAAAGGTTTTTCCCATCTCCATCACAGCCGTTACCTTCAACCCTTCGTCAATGGATGCTAGTATCTTCGGACGGCGCGTTTCGGCGATCTAAAGGCTGAAGATATTGACGATTTCGATTGTGCAAACGAAGGTATTTTGGACCGTTCGAAGGGAGCTGAGGGCTGAAGGGAGAAATCGACCAATGCTGGCATCGCTGTCACACTACTACTCGATATATACTCAGGTATTTTTATGCATGGCTGCAGCTGCTGGCTTCCAGATTCACTTTTGCCCTCACAGTCGAAAACCAACCATTCCGTTGCTCTACCAACAAAGGGTAGATTCGCGTCCTTCCGCCAAACAACACCGGCCAGCCCGACCAATGACTCGTTGGTGAGCATGGAGCAGAGCTGCTGACGTCGTATCAGGCCAGGATAAGAAGGTAACCTCTCATCGATTCGATTCGAATAGGCATTCTAACACATTTGTTTGATTAGGCAATGAAACTTATTTGGTTGTGCCCGGAGAACCTACGCCCCGTCCTTACGCCTTACCCAGCGATTACGTCCGAAGCCCACAGACAATTGCCACCGCCGCGAATTCACGTTTAAGACGCCCTACTACACATGTCCTGAGCAAGAACTGAACACACCGATAAAAATCCACCACCATCCCCATGGCAGTATAAATACTCAGACAAAATTTCCCCGACAAATTCGAAGGTTCGCCACGGCGTCCGGCTCCACACTTTAGTCATCCACAACCACACCATATTGCAGCTCCCTCGTATTATTGGCAGCATACCCGACGGAATGAAAACTTTCCACTTTCTTTGGTGGCGTTGAATAGGGGTGTAATTAATTGCCTCTTCCGAGGTTCCGAATCGGCGCTGATGCACGCAACTACTGAGCCTTATTTCTTATTCAGCTTTAAAATGATATAAGTATGTATGGATTGGTCAACATACCTAGCTTTTATTGGATTATTCATATCCGACGGCTCTCTTCAAAAATTACCGTTAACATGTTCAGTTATGGTTTTCCCCCCAAAAAAACGGATCTACGCAGCCGCATAATCGATGAGAGATAGTGTGGGGCTATACTACTGTAACAGGGAGCTCTATGCGGCTAGATTTCCTCCCGTGGCCAGATTGTGTTCAGATGGCAAAACGTTTTGTCGGTCCAAACACATATTCAGATGTTTTCTTTCGAATCGGTTATGATCTTACGTTGTGGAGATGCGAATACTGTGGCTGAGTACAGTGGCTTTAACAGGCTTGAGCTGGTGGTCGTTCAGCTAATTTTTTATTTCGACAACCATTACCTCCAACTTTTATTCTTCCTTTCTGCTATTCGACTGCTTTCCACTCGCTTTGCCATACCAATATTCTTGCCGTGGTTGAAGTGATGCCCATGATCGCCTATGATGTTGGCATTCCCGAGGTTTGCTTTTTGGCTCGGCGTCCTCGGATCACCATCACCGAGACGGCCTGCGGAGTTATTGGGCCTGGGCGTGTCTCGAGATAGGAGGAAGGGTGGAGTGTTAGCGTATAAGAAGAAGAAGCAAATATTGAGCGACGACACGGCGACAAAGGTAGCCTGAATTATTTGAGAGGGATAGTACTTTAAAGTCCGAATTGCGACCGACCCCTTGAATCAACCCTAGAGCGGGACCAACACCGTATAGACGACTGGGGGTTTTGTTGCAGGACTGAGTCGAATCCATGGTTGGGTATGAGAGTACTCGGGAGCGAGAGCGACATTGCAAGGGGAAGTTAGAGTTGTCGTGAACGGAGCGTAATTTGAACCCCGCGATATTTGGCTAGTCGAACACCGTACTCCCAGATTCTAATCAACACCACGCCATACGAGGATATAATTGACTGGGGCATTTTGTTGCAGAAAACTCTACCAGAGTGCATTATGTTGCAGAATCTAGGTTGCAGCGACATGTGATGGTGAGATGATAGTATGAAGGACCCGATTGCGTTTCGGTGCCAGCTAAGAGGATTCGTCAATGCCTATAATGCTAACCGTCTTTTTTTCACAAGGAAACATTCCACGCCGTTCTAAAGTTTCTTAGCCCGGCAAGCACCCTTAGGAGATCTCGTCGCAGAACCGGCAACCCCATTCCCAACAGTGCTGATTGGGTTCAAAACTACGAGGATCCTAGGCCAGATGAACTGTATGCGGTGTATTCAACAGCTGGCTCTGCGTCAGAGCAGGGTCTTTTGTTCGCAAGATTCGACATTCCACACCTCATTAGGCCCGTGGGCCAAGGAAACGTCATGGTTCGTTACGGGGTGGTGTGACGGTAATATTCTTGGGGAATATAAGAACGTCGGCCTGGCGCAGAGAGGAATATCGGGACTTTGGTGCTTCTATTCGACGTGTCAGTTACGGACGTTTGGGAGTTGTCATGTCATAAATGGATTGGATACACTATATGTTTTGAGGAAGCACTTCTACGAATAACGTTCTAACACTTTTCAGGGCTGGATGGTGCGCGATGTGCGAACTTCGGAGAAGACACAGTGAGTCACAAACGGTGGTATTCAATCCTATGTTTATTCTAAAATACTATCAATAAATGGGTAAGTGTATAACCTTCATAAAAGTAAAACTAACTGAGCCTAGGAAAAAACCAAATATACGAAAACATAAATTCCCTCGGCGTAACTACCACGTCACACGCCATGCATTCCTCCGAGGAGCAACAAGCGGGGGAGCCCACAACTACCCCTCCCACGTATACACTAGACAACAACCTCTCCTAGACCTAGAAAATAGGAAAACGAACCCAGGCGACGAATACATGACGAAACCTTGGACAAGGCTAAACCATCTGGAGATGAGATCGAGTTTTCCGACACAGGACGACACTACTGGGGAAAGTCCGGAATCATGTCAACAGATGCGAATAACTCGCCATAAGACGGGCGGCGTTGGCCTGGATAGAGAGTGTACGTCTCCCCGTGCTGTGAGTGGGGGCTGCCGAACATCGCTTCAGCATCCCATGTCATGGGGACGACAAATTCGGGATCCCCCACTACTCCGCTGCCGGTTTTATAGCTGGTATCGATCACGTCCAAGCCGTATGGGCTGGGAGCGGCCAAGAAGGCATGCTGAAGAACGCTTGGGTTGGGTGTCACAATGGACCTATATTGTGGTGTCGCCGGAGGTGTCGGAGGTCCAGGGGGTGCAGGGGGTGCCGTAATACGCGTGGTTTCGGCTTCGGGAGGTAATTCCTGTGGTTCGACTTGCTTGGTTTCGAGGTCGTTGGTGGGTGGGTGGGGGGTGAGGGGGTTACAAAATTGGTGTGATGAGGGGTTGGCGACAAACATTGTTGCAGCGTCTTTTTTTGAGCCTCCTTCTTGGCTTTTCTTCATACTCGAGGTTCCAACGTACGGCTCAACAGAATAGGATATTCGGTGATTGTTTGTGAGAAGCTCAGCAACTCTCACAGGAAGGGCTCGAATTAATCGTGCGATCGATGCCGAGTGGGTGTTGTGGTGGTGGATGATGATTGTGATGACGGAGGTGATGGTATATGTGGTGATGACGATAGCGATGAAGGATCAAGCCTTGGTTATGGAATGGATATCGCTATACACGATGCTGGTGAACCGAACCGTTAACAGAAAGATGGCTCTCCGGAAAGTCCTCAATATACCTGTCTGTGGGCGATGCGATGGCTTTACGCCTTGTCTGTCGTGAGCTCACGGAGCGCTTAATGGCAGGGTTCTGATCTTGAACACGTTCCGATTATTGAGGTGGATCGAAGGACTTGAAGAATGAAGTGTTGTGGTTGGTAACGCAAACGACAATATCTACAACGGAATTGGTGGAGAATAACACTTGTTGGAGAGAATATTGGTGTTGTGGAGACGTCTTATCGCGGACAGGGAGATAGTTGTCTACTGCTGAATCTCGCCTACGGATATTCAGGGATTGGTGTGTGTGGTGGCGGTGCTTACGGGCAGATTCAGAGAGTGGCAATGTGGTATTAATATTATGTGTTGACGACAACCAAAAAATGAGGGCAGGGAGAAGAGAAAACCGCTATATCGATTGAACCCGTTGATGAGGTGATGAGAGGAACAAAGGTCAAAAGAGGAGGAGAATTCGAAGGCGGAGGGCGGCAGCGATTTAAGTAAACGGTGGCAGACCGCGGTCTTCCCATTGCATCCGTGGGTGGTATTACCGCACAAGCAACAAATGATCGACCAATGAAGTCGCTCTCATTGTTTATCGCTTTTCGCTCATATGGAGGTTTTCGCGAAACAGGCTGGAATGTCGCCCATCTCATACACTTTGTCGGAGGATTGGAGGATCGGGGTGATGGGTTGAGGATACTTGATATGGACAAAGGGTATGAATACTTGATGTAGCATATACGTCAAGTATATGCATGCCCTTACTATTTCCGATGGAAGAAGGATCCCGGCGGCAATTGAGATTTAAACCAAATATTGTGACTCGGTGTAGGTTAGCATGCGAGACAACCTGAGGGATATGAAGCTCCAACACATACATGCTCGATTCTTGCTGCCGGTACATATTGTGGGAAAATGAATCTGGCCGAGTCACAGAACACTGAAACACATTTTGGACGGATAGTTTTTTTCATTTCAAATTCTCTAGGAAAATCGGACGTCACGCATGCACCTGATTATTTCTCGGAAGATATCGCGTTGAGGGTAAGGGTGATCCAATGATTGTGAATCGGAACCGACGCCCCGTGACTCGGGATATGGATTGGACGAGGCTGACAGGGCTAATTGTTCTAGCTAGCGCGGAAATAGCTACGTCGTCCAAATGCAAACGTCTTCTCTTTATTCAGCTTCGATTACTCGGGTCGTACCCCGTATTGATGATATGTATCGAATACGCCTTCGACCGGCCAGCCAAATGCCGTCTGGTTGTTATTGAGGAAGCATTCAGTTCTACTAGAGAAACAACCCAGGCTCACCTACCTTACAAGGCGGACACGGTAGCAGGGTGAGATCCACAAATTGAGCTAATGCGAAATAGTAGACTGTTCGCCCCAAGATGAGATGGGAGCCCTGCTTCCTCTCCACGTCTCAACAAACGCATGACGGGCCAACGAGTTGCCAATCAACATACCTTGGCCACATCCGAAGGTGCTGCAAAAGCGGGGAACAAGAGGAACAGTTGACCGTTGACTATTTGCAGTCAAGCCGCGATGGGGGTTTTGTCAGCGTCAACGTTCTGGATGGAGATGCCGGAGGGGGAGGATAGTCTTGTGTGGTCCCGTTTCAGCTCCCTACCCCACGGTCCATCCCGTGAACACGTCGCTCTAATTTCCAGAGTTCTAGTTGCTCGCAAATTGCAGCACCCTATCGTTGGAACATAGTTCTCCCGAATTCGAATAAGGTTTTTGCACGTGACATTTATGCAAGGCTGGCCAATATGAGATTGTCGGGGAAACTGGACTCTCATCCGATGACTTCCCATTGGATTACAATGAATTGTGGGGTGCGATATTCTGGTTCTATTGACCAGCCTTTTCTTCCTACGCAAACTCTAAAATTCCCCAAGTTACTCATTCCTACGTAGCTACGGTATGGGGTTCGCTTTTCTACCCCACCCGAGGTTGCAGATTTCAAGCATCTGCGTCGCCGTTGGAGGAAGGGGGTGTTGCTGCCTCATGGCTCGGAGCGGGATTCATCGGTCACACCGGCCGGCCTATCCGCATTTCATTACCGATCCGCTGTTCGCCGACCTTTTTTTTGGGCGAACCCAATTGTTGGGATTTTTCTTCCAGGGCTCGGATGTGTCACCCCATCTATTTGTTTCGTGCTACGCCGTTTATCGCAACTTAACTGCATTGGCTTTTTTGTTCGCATTAAAACGCTTACAACCGGCATACGACAACGTTTAACGGGGCTGCATCTATCTTATCTATGTACAAACGTTGTTGGTCATACGGACACAAAAAGGGTGAGATGACGTGCCCCACTTGACAACGATGCGGAGGACAGGAACCAGGTACTGGGAAACGGGGTGGGTGGGTTCGCTGAGCTCATGAGTGTGGTGCTTAATCTATATCTATAATACAACATTGATTTCTATATTTGAAAAGGAACTAATTCAAAATAACTCAATTTATTTGATACAAGAGGCATGCGACGTAAATGCATGCGCAGTGCAGAGCAAACCCTTTATTTGACACAAGGGGCATGCGACGTAAATGCTTGCGCAGAGCAGAGTAAACCATTACTGCCTTGCTGCGCTGAAGGTCCTTGGGGGGGTTGATACGATAAAATTTTGCATCCAGCCTTTCTGAGCCCAGAAAAAAGAACACTGCATGATGTTGGGGAGTGAAGTATTTAGCCGTAATGCATCGCCCACTCATTGAAACTTGCGATTACTTTGCAACACCTACTTTTTCCCCGCCACACCTGTGGTGAAATAGAGAAACTGAAAGAACTCGAGTTTGTACGAAATTAATCGAGTGGGAGATAATGTTCCGACCCACCAAATATCCTACCTGTCAAACAGCAGTGCGCAGGGGTCGGATACGGTCCGAGCCTAGACCCTCCCTGCATGCTATGCTTCGTGGTTTTTTTACGATGCTGGGGTGCAGGAACAGGGGCATACAAAAAAAAAGCGATATTTCCCCGCATCTCCCCATCTCCACATCTCCACATCTCCACATCTCTAAAACTAAAGAAAATAAAGAGGTGCGCTTTCAAGTTCTAAAGTAGAGTGGTCAATCGGTATTTCTTGCATGTTGGCGGGGGATGAATGTTGGAATCTCGAGTTCCTCTACTACTGATCACAATGCTGATTCATACATAGTCACTCGGTAATGGATGGATATCCCAACTTTTGTGACGTCAAGAACAAGGTCTAAAGGGTATGAGGAAGAAGGGAGTGGGTATGAAGTATCTTCATTGTTACTCCGGAGAATTCTGAGATTAGTTCTCAATAGAAGTCATTTTTCTTAACCCACGAACTCCACGTCAGATGCAGTATTCTACAACTTTCTTTGGACAGGCCACCCTGATCATGATAGCCCCCGATATCCACTGTACTTACTTTCCGTATCCAATAAGAACCATAAACATCAATCACATCGCACACCGTCTATGCGTATAATTATACCCAAAGGCTTCTCCTAACCCAACCAAATGCACCACCACCGCACCCACAACCATCACATGAAAGATCTGGTGCGAAGAACCCCATATATCGAATCTCCTTGGCGCCAACGACTCCGGTACTCGCGACTATCGGCATACATCAGTACACCCCCCTCTGGATTCTGGTTCAAACTCACGTTGTAGAAAAAAGCCCCGATAAGCAATATCACTCCTTCCAGGAGATAATACGGCAACCCAGACTGCCTATTCATCTGTTGCAGGCCAAAAATCTTGATCCCATGTGTGATCGGCGCCAGCGCCGAGAGACCAGTGAGGATAAATGTGCTGAGGCGAAAAGTACGCCATTCCCGGCCTTGGAATTTTGGGTTTATGATTATGATTGCTGAGATGATGCCAAGGGTGGTTATCTAGTTGATACTTCTTCTCAGCTGGAGCCGCGACGGAGGGGGGGAGAGGGGCGAACCATAGTCCAGTATATTTTTTGCAACCTCGGCTCGCAGTAAAACGTCACATATATCCCAGACACGAAAAACCCTTCTATCAACACGATTATCCCCAAGAAATCGAGCCTTAGCCAGCGACTCGCTACTTCCTCAGAGTGGTTCAGAAGTGTATGATATAGCGCAGAGGTGCCTAGACATATCGCGGCTGCGAGGAGAAAATATTCTAGCGCTAAACGATCTTCTCGTGTAGCTTCGGGGTGTGTGTTCAGGAATTGCTGGTAGCTTAATACCAAGGCGAGGAGGGAGAATATTGCAGGAAGGAGATGCGAATAGATGTTGACGGTTTCGTTGTGGAGGTACCCCCAGCTCGCGAAGCATTCAGGGTGGAATTGGTTTCTGGGCGGTATCCAGAGAGGATGAATTCGTTGTCTTGGTGCCATGAAGAGATTTCGTGGTATGATAGAAGGGTAGGATGGGGTTTGGAACGCTGGTTTGCAGTGCCATTGGAGGTGACCGTGGGAGATGGCTTGCGGAGTCGTTGTAGTGGAGGTTCCTTCATCTGTTACCGTGGGCTGGGTAGCTTTCGAAGGGTGGAAGGTAGTGCTATAAGATGTCTGCGAGACGAGGCATGGGAGAGCGTCGGCGCGTAGAAGGATCCCATGATTTAATGTCGGCGGCTGCGTGGAATCGATAGGGGCTCTGGTACGTCTGACAAGTCAATCCTCTACAGGGGGCGTTTCATGGCGCTTAGGCGCTATCACCGATGGATAAGGCGGCTGACTGAATTAGGGAGCAAGTGGCCTTTCTAACTCACACTAGTGTCGGGGAAAAGAAGGGAATTAGGATGCTTGAATTTCCTCTCAACAAATATGCTTCCTAGCTAACCCCAGCGCTCAACCCGTAGGGAAGTCGAAATGGTGTAATTGGTAAGGACCGAGGGGATGCAATGGAAAGTTTGGGATTCTGAACCCAAATCGCCCTCTCTGGTAAGAAAACCCGGCCCTTGTGCGGTGTAGATAATATCGAAATCTTGGGCGTGCAATTTCTAATGCTGCGGAAAGTGTGCATCAGTGTCTTTGAGTAGTGTCTTTGAGTAGTGATGGGATGGAGAATAGACGCTGAAATCGAGGGAAAGGAAAGCGAAGATATAGCATCGTCAACTCTAGATAGGTAGTTTGACAGATGGAGGCGGGGTGACTAAGTGAGGTGAAGTGGAGACGCGTGAGCTCAATTAAAGTAAGTTTCACGGGAGCTTAATTAATTAGATCCTTTGAACTCTGTCATAACCCCTCCCACACCGCCACTACCACTATCACAACCATAACCACCACAACTACAAAAAAAAATATCACACTCAGCTTCTCGCCGCGCGCGCTTTCCAAGCACTCCCGCAGCCCACAACAATCTGCTTCCATCCATGTCTTGGCTGGACGCATGCAACCTGATTAGTCGAACCGATAGCCGGGTAAGTGCGCGGAGTGCGGGCGATGGCGGTCTCTCTCTCTTTTTCTTTTCCTTTGTATGGGTGCGGTCATATCTATCTTTCTTTCTTCTTTCTTTTGTCAGCGGGGACGAAGGGTAGCGGGTGGGGAGCTCTGCCATCTAGCCGACTCGCCCGGAGGAGGAGGTGATTTAGGCTCTGTCATACTCTAATTAGAGTGAATACAGTATGAATAAAACAAAACAAAAGCCCACAACAATCGATCGCAACTCCGTCAAGCCTAAGAACCCCCCAACATTCCAAGGCATGTCCTACAACCACATCATCATCGTCTCTGACGAATGTAACTAACTTGACCAGTCGCAATTAATGACGACGTTCCGGTGCTTCCTCCTCCCACAATGTCATCATTGGCAGCCAAACCCAGTGTTCCTAACCGGTCAGATCGATCGCCGGGCAATCTATAGATCTAGAGTCCGGTCAGATGCGCCCGACCTTTTTGAAGCCACCCTTGGCATAGACCGAATTGGCCGATTAGGAACACTGAAAAAACCCTCAGTGAAGAAAAATATCCCACCAACTACTGGTACGCCTCCGAACATTAAAGGAGGCATGCCTGGGTTCGCATTCTTCAACTATGTTATCGGGAAATTTTGATTTAAGTTCCTTTCTTGCTTGTTTCACATCTTCACTTTGGTTATAAAATGGTTAGAACTCAAGTGAAACGAATGGAGTGATGGCTTTCTTTATGCAGGGCTTCTTCGTTTATTTGATTTTTGGTGCATTCTTCACTGAACTGAGAGTGTTTGTTGAGTCTGAGGGTTGTGAATTGGTTGCTGAGCTTCTTCGTTTGCTTTTTTGCTTGGTGCATAGGCTTTACTGGACTGAGAGTGTTTGTTGAGTCTGAGGGTTGTGAGTTGGTTGGTTTATCAGCTGCAGGGTGGGTTGGGAGATAGGTTAGAAGGGGACAACACACAAATACGATACATTGCATACGTTCTACATTGATTTTTAATGGCGTTCTCAAAGAGGGGTTATAGCATAGTCGCTGTACCACATAGAGTGATAGTTTCCCTCAGATTTTGCATGGTGAGCGACCTATCTTGGAGCGGTCCTTGTAAGTGACTCATTTTTTGAAATCTGGCGATCGAACAGCGGAACACCCCCGAAACCAGCACGAATGTGGTTCTTCGTGCCGTTGAGAATAGTTGATGCCCTACGTACCGAGCCGGGACGGCGATGTGACGAGAGGGTGTATGATTCATGGATGATCACTCGACATGTGTGATTTTCGATTTCTGATAGCCTCATATTTTTCAATTCCAATCCTTTATATCGTTAGATTATATTAGTGAGATTGATTTGTGAAATTGATACGATAAAGGCTTTATCGAGTGGTGTGTAGAACTGGCGCAGCCAAGAATGTACATACTAAAACGTCACCCACCTAGCGACAGATCCACTGGCAGCTGCATCTACACCTACATCTACAGCTACATCCCAGAAGCTGCAGAAGCTAAACCTGTACTACATAGGGCGATGGGTTCCTATTCCTTTATCATCGCTACCTGCAGTTTCGATGAACGAGGCGACGAAAGAGGAGAGCATTGCGGAAAGTTTGGGAGAGGAGGAGAAAGAGACAAACCATGAAGAACAAGAATCTTCTAAACCGCAAGCAGTTGTCTTTCCGCAGCCTCGTGACTGACAGATTGTGTAGGCAGGAAAAGATTGGGGTCAACGTTTCGATCAACACGAAGTCGCCAAATGTGAAAATACACTAGGAACTTCGGTCAGACCGTCCGAACTTGTATATGTAAGCATTAGCTGGTAGTTGAGGGCTTCGTCCGCGATGGAGTCTAGGGATCACCGTGAGCTCATTGATTCGATAAGGTACCTCACAATTTTATGTGTTTGCACTGTGTATCTTTTGCATTCCAGCTATTTAATATAGTATAGAAGTCCTCCGCACGCCATAACAGGAGCATGGTACCTGTATGTATTCACTTCAATGTGAATATTGAAGACCGTATCTACGTGCGCAAGCCACCACGGGAACGCGACTTAGTCACTTCGCTACGATTTTACCGCCGTACCTAATTATCGAGTTAATAGATGCGATACTAGGTTGCAAAAGAGGTGACGGCTCACATATACATCTTGCCTTTGGTAAGGTTGCGACAATGGGGGGACAAGAAATAAACGAATCTGTCCGTGCGCGAAGCGTTTCAGGCTTAAGGGAACCCGACTACACTGTGGATGATGGGTTGGATTCCTTTCGCTCTGAAATGGTTGGTATTATCTTCGTTTGGGCAGAGATCAATTACACGATGGGTGTTATGAAGGGAGTACGGGAGAGCGTACAACGATTGTGTACTGGCCCTGGCTATGAGCAAGGAACGGTAGGGAATGTACAGGATGTCGGTTTGAAATGAGGAACATGCGCTAGTGTATCTATTTCGCGCTCTCTTTGTACTCAGTGTACATAGATAAGTACTAGTAACGGCGATTCATACTTTTGATATCACTCGGTGCCCACCCTCACCCCTTTCTGCTCATGAGCCTAAAATCCTCAGGCCACAATAATTAGTGGGTGGTAACTGTATCCCGCCTCCGAAAGGGATAGAAGATCCGGAGATCAGAGCATCTATACTGCCGCGAGTAGCTGGGACTATATCGTGGTGCGACTGATTGACAATATGAAGTAAATCGAAAAACAATTAATTGATCCAATGGCAATAGCGTAATTCGGTCTTGTAAGCCACAAACAAAAGTTATGTACAAAGTGCCTTAATCAAGGCTAGCTATAGGTTTATGGTTTCTTAATAGATTCAACACCTCTTTGCTACACTCCTCATTTGCAGCCGCCGCCTTCAAAACATCTTCAGTGATCTCAATATTAGGGTTCTTGGACAGCAGCAGTGCCATCATATAGTGATGGGCGTGAGTCGGCTCGAGTCGAGTCCGGCACTAAAGCTCGAGCCGACTCAACTCACAGCAGGGGCAGGCTCATGAAAGCTCGAGCGGACTCATAAGCTGGAGCCTAAGCTCGAGCTTTTGATATTAAACTAGTATAAATAACTACATACATATATACAATTGAAGCAGCCTCAAGTACATCCTTGCTCTCATTCCTCAAGATCTGCTTCCTCTCCAGAATCTGCACCTTCTGCTATATCCGCATAACAATCACTAGAACCCTGACCAGCCCTCTCCATCTTCAAAATGTTTCTTTTCCCAATTATCAATATCCACTTGACGCAACCAACTTTTGAGGAGAAGAAGTAGACTGCTGGATGTTTCCGTAATCTGATGTCAGACCGAGGCATGCAAGGATGTCATGATGCCGAGGCATGGACGTCATAACGCCCTATGCCCTGACAATGTCTTATATTCAACCATCAAGTGCCCGCATGGCCGCACTGTCATGACTAGATGACGTGAGCCAAGTGGTATACAGTAATACTGTGAAAGCCAATGATATTCTTTTTCCATCGGGCTGATAGGTAGAATCGGTGGAATCTGCATTTTGAACTCATATTTGGACCATGAGAGCTAACGCTTGGGTGCAGACCCCTGAGTTTCAAAGCCTGTATTTACAGGTGACCCTTTTAAATAAGCTAGGCAAAGCTCGAGCCAAAACTCGAGCTTTTCGGCCTGGAGACTCGAGCCGACTTGCAAGTTTCAGCATGGAGCTCAAGCCGGCTCGAGCTTCAAGGCTCGAGCTTTAGACTCGAGTCGGCTCGGCTCACGCCCATCACTACCATCATATCTTCGCCGCACAAAATATTACCAGCTGTAGCCGTCAGGGTTGCCTCCGTGATCTCCGTGCTGGGGCTTCTGTCCAACAACAACGTCATCGCCTCCTGGCTACTACCTCTTGGACTGTCTCGGTGATCTCGATATTGGGGTTTCTATCTAACAGCATCTGCACTATTTCTGTATCACAACCCCAATTCCCACTTGCCGCCACCAGAACTGCTTCAGTTATTTGAAGGTTGAGTTTTCTATCTAGAAGCAGCTCCATGACTCCTGGACCTGAGGGTTCATTTTCGACCGCTACTATTAGGATTGCCTCTGTAATTTCGATATTGGGGTTTCTATCTAACAGCACCTGCACGATTTTTGTACCACAATGCCAATTCCCACCTGCCTCCACCAGAACCGCTTCAGTTATTTGAAGGTTGAGTTTTCTATCTAGAAGCAACTCCATGGCTTTCTGACCTGATATAAAATTTTCGGCAACTGCTATTAGGATAACCTCGGTAATCTCGATATTGGGGTTTTTATCCAATAGTTGGTCTGAAATCTGATCGCTATTCTAGGAGTTTTGGGATGCTGCTATTAGGACAGCCTCGATGTTGAAGGTTCTATCAAACAGCATCTGCATTATTTCTGCCACTTGCCGCCACTAGAATCGCTTCAGTTATTCGAAGGTTGAGATCCCTAGCCAGAAGAAACGCCATGGTTTCCATCTCATTTTCAGCCGCTGCTGCTAGGACAGCCTCGGTAATCTCGACGTTGGGGTTTTTATCCAGTAGCAGCTCCAATATCCGAGCACTATCGTGATTGTTCCTAGTTGCTACCGTCATAACTCTTTCAGCGATTTCTTCCGTGTTAGGGTTCCTAGCCAGCAGCCGCTCCATATCACGCGGCTTGCACACATTCGCCACCGCCACCAGAACTCCCTCAGTAACTTCAATGTCGGGATTTCTATCTAGTAGCGCCTCCAGAATATCGCCTCCGTGCTAGTGATTATCCGCCACCGCTATCAAGGTCTCCTCAGTGATTCTAGTTCAGGATCACTATCAAGAGCTCTTTGACAACGACTGGAGTGCATGGAGCACAGAGTCTAATCTCGTCGATCAAACTACCGACAGCTACACCGTTTTTCAATAATAGACGCACCACAACCGGGTTGACTGCATTTTGTAGTGGATTTTCTAACAGTTAAATCGGCCCCCCTGTCTAGCAGTAACTGAACTGTCCCTTCATAGCCTCTCTCGCTAGCCATTGATAATAATGTTTCCCCATTTTCGTTAGTAACATCAATATCAAACTCGCCACACTCAAGTTTCTGGGAACTCTTCTCCAAACCGAAAATAGGAAGGGGCAAAGAGTGGATTTAGTGGTACCGAATTTGGGAGGCGGTTGTAGAAGGAACACCCATCCTGGTAACTGCTGACGTACTAACCGTCTCGACCGGTACAGTACCCTACTTGAGTACGTATTTAGTACGAGCCTGGCGACAAAAATCGCCGGATACCCTCGTTGTCAGACCTCAACTCTCAAAGCCACAACAAGAGCAACAAACAGTAGATCAATTACATTGGAAAGATGGTTTTCCGTTTGCTTGTGGATTTATTGTACGGGGTGTGATACACGGCGGGAGATGTGCAGCAGATGGTTGCTACGCACAGGGTGTCCGGCGATTTTTGTCACCTCGTACCTAGGTATGTACTTACACTTAGGTTCACAATCCCTAATGCTAACCACGAACGAGTGATTTCTCATTGAAAAACTGATTTTCTCCCCATAAATAGAAGCATTGACGGGGGAATGCCGAAAGTACAGGTATACCAAAACTTACAATTATTCAACGGTTGCAACGAAGTAAACAAACTACGGTATGCGGTTATGGGTCGTTAAATAGCACAAAGTGACCGACATTCGTCTTAGGCATTCCTCCGTCAGCGCCTCTACATCTAACAGAAGCAAGAATCCCCAAAAAACCCAGAGGTACTGTATTCTATGAGGTTGGTTACCACTCAATCGCACGACCGTATGGACGTCGTCCGTCACTTCCATCCCATAAGTAATTTGGTTCCGGGAGTTTGCGTATCCGGTCCCCTCCCAGTAAGTACATAAACAACGACGACCATTGTCATATTATCGCGCTCCTCGTGGTGGCCATGTGGTAGGAAGCGTATACTAATGTGAGAGCAGAATTCCGACGCTCTCAAGAACTCGTAACGGACAGTGGATATGGAAGAAACGAGAGCTATCAGTCGTTGTATGAAGTTCTTATATGATTTCAACTTGGCCAACTAAGTGCGGGACCGTTCACGATAGTTGAATATTGCGAGGATTAAGTCGAACGGAAGAGGAGAGTCTGTGACAGTAACTTAGGGTGTTCAATTCGATATTGCAGTTCTGCTTTCAGTGCGACTACAATTAGCCGTGGATATCCACCAGAAAAACGGACAAAACGGTAAAGCGGCTCGAGAAACGTTTCGAAACAACGAACACGACTGTAAGAAAGCGAGGGATGGTATGGCAGTCAAATTTTAGATAGACGTCGGATGAACCTGGGGTCTCGCATCACTCTCCTCGTCCGTGGCTACCTAGGCCTGGTACTTCAAAGTTATGGTTCTTTTTCCTCGTTCCCAGCCTGGCAAATTGGGTCACTGCTCTTGTCTAGTCTAACTACTGCTCTGGGGGGTGACTATAAGCTAAGGTGTGGGAGATATTCACCGGGGATCATGACTTTTGCAGGAGAGCAATTGACTTTTGATAAATGCATTATATCGGATTCGTTCACATTGTTACTCTAGATCGCTTCCATCCACCACCACAGACATCTCTCGTCCTCACTCCTCTACGGCTAGTTCACGGTTTCGCTCGTCCAACAATATTTTGTCGTATACGTATCCAGCGCATATATAAACAATATCACCAGTTTTACATGCATGTCTACCCAAGCACTCACTTTCCAACAATGCTCCACCTGCCGACCGCCATCTCTGTTTTCTAGATCCTCTTCTACCCCCAGCAGCCCATATATACACCATCCATCTCATCCCATTATATTCCATGAGCTCCACCCGTGCAAAGGATGGTGTTCCTTATCTCGCACGATTCACCCGGGCACCGAGAATCCGCATTGCCTCTTCGAAACTGATGGGTTGATCGATTGGTTTGGTAGGTGGTGGTGGTTGAGAGACATAGTCTGGGGTTCCGTCGGTTCTCGGGAGATTGAGTGGTAATGCGAGTGCGACAGTCGTGAAGGTAAGGAGAGAGAAGAGGAGTGTTTGGAATTGCATTATTCGTGGAGGAGGATGAGGAGTGGTTTTTGGGTGATTATGTCGAAGGAAAATAAAGAACCTGCTTGAAGAACGAAAAGAGAGAGGAGGAGGATATGGAAGTACTTAAAGAACTTCTGGATGGAGCATGTCAAAGATGATTCGCTGTGGTTTCAAACCGGCATTGGTTACTCTGATTGGATATCACGGGATTTCATGAAACGTTGAATATCGCAATGTGAAAGTGTAACTGGTCCAGCGGCCGGGTTGAATGGAAAGTTTCCGGATTTGTAGTAGGCATGCTGTTCGTCTGTTCAGTGGTTGGTTGGTGGTTATACCCAACTACCTGCCAAAGTGGTCAATTGGCGACCAAACCCGGTAATGTAAAATTTTCGCAGATAAAACCTCGGGATTTTAATTCTGTGGCAGCTGCCTGTGCGGCGCGGGGCACAAACAAAATAAAAGGGCATAGATTACCTACATATTCTCATTTCGAATTTTCATACAGTTTTTCGATTGACTTGTAAAGCAGTTTTAACGAACGAACACCGGTTTAACCGAAGTTTCGAATTTCTATGTATGGCAACACAATGTAAGACGTTTGAAACAAGCCAGTTGTAGCAGGCATCCAGTCAGCATCTCGAACACCAGCAACCAGCAACTGCGCTGCGGCGTTCAGCTACTCTAGTTTACTGCATGTAAGCCACATATTTTTTTCCCAAGAAGTAACCACAACCATTCAATGATCATAACAAACACATAGTTGCGAATTCGAACGAACGAATAAACGATGTCCGCTAGGGATTTATAAGGGGCTAGCACTCCTCGGTTGATAGAACCCGAGTTCGAAGACTTTTGCTTGTGATAATTCGAAATGTGTACGCAAGTCATCCAATTATAACGCTCATAACGAGCGAAAAAGGCTCTCCCCATCACGCTTCTCTTTCGGAGATGTGAGAACAGCATATGAAAAGGATGAATTGAGAAATGGGCTGATCTTGACTTCTACCGTACAAATACTGCTTTAAGATGTAAGACAAATCTTAGAGATGCTATCAAGCGTATGCTATTGGCTCGACCATCAAAGACTACTCAAAGAAAAGAAATATGGACAATTAATCAACTCTAGAAAGCAATAGTTTCCACCTCCAGAGGTTTAGCTAGAAACTTAGTCTCGCAGCCTGGTTTTTCGATTCATATGCTGTGCCGCTATCAGGATTCAGCTAAAAACTTGAACAACAATTATGTGCTCAGACATACCACGAAGAACAAAAGTCCTGCACTGAGGGGAAAAACCTGACGAGGCCAAAAAGCTTGCTTGAAAAGACCAGGCATGATAATAGGGAGGAAGAGTGAGGAATAAGACATGAATGGTCACTCAGGTTTGTTTTTTCGTCTGACTGTTGCCCCATAAATATGATGGTATGGAGAGGAGAGAGTAGCAAAGTCCAAAATCACAAGGGTTTTGTTATCTTGGAGGTGTACCATACTTTGGTTTCTTGCTAACTTGAAAGCAGACTTGATATCATATCACAACCATTTTCCTTCGCTAACTAACGTTACTCATAAACACAGAATTCCAACTCAAAAAAGCAGACCTGGTATCATATCATATCACATAACTTTCCCCGCTTGAAACTAAAACGTTGCTCATAAATCCGGGCTCCTCATACCCCCCCCCAAATCGCGCAGGTTCCACCACTCAATTAGCCTCCCCAGAGACCTTCCTAAACCTTGCCTCCTTCCCATCATTTCCCTGTGCCAGCAGCGACGCCTTAGAATATCCCTGTACTGCACCCCCAGTTCCCCAGCTTTTTTGACTAACCACACTGTTCCTCTGACTCTCGGGGATGGGCACATGCACATCTTCCTGCGCAAGAGTATATTCACTCACAACAATACTACTCCTCTTCGTGCTTCTCGGCGTATCATTGGACGGAGTGGAGCATACTGACGCTGGCCTCGCCACCCTCGACCCGCGTTTTAGCGTCGGAGTTCTCGGTGTCTCCTCAACTTGACCATAACCAGCACCCAACTTCTCCTCCCTTCGCGAGTCGCGGCGACTCTCGCCAACATCAAGATCGATCGAGTTAAGCGAGAGTGTTTGGTATGTATACTTCCCGCCCCTCGGGGGAGTGTAAGCGCCATCCACCTTCTGTCTTGTAGCCGCAAACGGGATTGCGCGCTTCTCGGTTTCCAAAAACGGGGTTTCTGAGTCTGTGGTTGAGGAGCTCCATCGTTTTTCCTTCACTGAGAGCTGTGGGTCTTCGTCCTCCACAAATGGATTTGCATCGGGGGGGAGGTTTGAGAGTTTTCGAAGGGCGTGGACGAGATAGAGGCCCAGGGTGAGTGTGATGACTGTCAACCCGCCGGAGATGCAGACGAGGAGGAAAACGGTGAGGACGATTTTACTGTTGATATCAATATCATTAAAGACGGTTGTCCAGGCCATGTTTCCACCTTGTACGTGTTGTCGCCATGAAGCGATGCCGGTGAATGCGTAGCAGGTGATGATTGCGACGTCAATGGAGGAGGAGAAGAGGAAGTAGACTTTTGAGGAGGCGGGGGTTTTGAGACGGTAGGACCCCGAGAGGTGGTAGATGGCATAGAAGGTATGGACTGTGGCTACCGCTGGCTGCAAATCATTATCACCGTCAGCATGGCTACCTACCGGGATGGGGGAGCTTAGGGAGAGAACGGACAGGAATACGACAGATCCAACCCGTAAAATTATCGACATTCCGCATCAACAGCATCGTCACAAGTATTCCCATCGCACCCAACAACTGTCCAAGGCGCAACACTAGACTGATGTAGCGCGTCCATGTTATTGCGATTTTGCTGACGGGACATTTGCGCAGAGCGGGGCGCTTGAAGTCGTTGGTGTTGTTGCGAAAGTCGAGGTGGAGCAAAGGTCCCGATGGCTTTGGCTTGGGGGGAGCATTGCGAGCGGCGATGGCGGCTTCGGTGACGCTTTTCGGGTTGAAGCGACCTGTAGGGGAGAAGGTTGGGGAGGAGAATTCAGGGATTAGAGGTTTGGGACGCGACGTTTTCGACTGTGAAAATGTCGACATTGTGGGATATTGGTTTATTGGGGTTGGAGGATGGAGTTTGAAGGATTTGGAGGGAAGGGGTGAGAAGCGGCTTTTTGGTGTTTGGGTATGGTAGACGTGATGTTGATGCTTCGGGTTAATGGTTGCTAGGGGCAACGCGCATGTAACAGCGCTCGTTGCAAGGAATGGTTGTCCGAGTATGACAGTTTTGGTGTGACACGAACATGTGGATTTAGTGTCAACAGATTTTCTCTCTGGGCCAGAGTGTTCATGGAATGACGACTTGTGACAATTGAATAACACGCTCTTGAACTAATGTCAATGAGCAGCCATAGACAAAACACTCGCTCATCTCGCGATCGAGGGGGGCTTCGCACAATCAATCATGAAAACCCCCCGTTCATGTCTAACACGGCACACACGAAGATCCGTGATGTTGAGGTTTGTTGTGTCAAACCTTCTCTGTTGAACCGTTGTCTCATCTACTTTTACATGCCAACCCTAACCCAAAACACGTAATGATGTGTTCTAAGAACCACTCCAACAAGGTTGGCGATGTATTTCTAGCAACTGCATGAAGAACTCCACAGACAGTTATATTTCACGGAAGTTTCGGTGGGCCCTACAACTTCGCGATGTTTCACTACAAGAATATCCCCGATGTTTGTTTCCCGTGGAAAGAAATAATGGGTGCTTAGAACCGTTCCTCCACCTAAGCGATGTCACAATGATAGAACCACTTATGTGTCCGAACCTTCGTTTGTTACCATGTGTTAACGTTGGGACAAGACAAATCCCCCAAATTTATCAGTTACGTGTTACAGCTCCGGTACCTAAATATGCATGATGCTGTCAGTAGTCTTACCAATCCATCTATTGTATCACAGCGGTGGCCAGGCATTGAGACAACCCGGGCTTAGAAGTGGAAAACGGCATTTGGATATGCACTAACGAAGGAAGGGTATACTTTTCGGCTTCCGTCCGGACTATCCGTCTTGATATCCGTCCAAGACATTTGCCACGGTGGCAGACACGGAAAGCGGTCTAGAAGTGTCTCACACCTGGAAGTAAACACGGTATCTTTTAAGGTAGTTTACTGGGATGGTGTGTACTTGAGCGGTAAAGAGATAATCTGTCTGTCACCTTTAGCAAACTACAAATCCAACCGGTGCACCTCTTCTGCCCCACCTCATCTGTAAGTATCTCAGCCAGTCAGGGTGGTCAATTTCTAAGCTTAAAGCACAACTAAAAGAACCCTGGATTCAAGTGGCAGTGGATGGAACATAGGAGGTCCTAGTTGATATTTGTAGCTACATAGACGCAGCAAATTGTATATGGGGACTTGGGATATCTTTCTGTTGATAGGTAGCGGTGTAGGTGGTGCTGTAGTTAATAATAGGGATTGCACCTACATTTTTGAGTGCGGTTAACCATCTCAGGCTGGTATAATTTATGATGGGGCTCCACTACCTCTTCATCACTACCTGTCAAATTCACCTCCCAGTATAAGCCTAAACCTACTCCCGCTCTTGTGTCTCAAGTTCACCACTGCGACAAATGTCTTGGGCGGATAGTCCGGACGGAAGCCGATACTTTTCCCCTCGAACGATGTCGGTACGCGAGATACAAAGGGGTGCATCGATATCACTTCCAGCTGGAGTACCATACAAAATATACTGTGCCGCTCACTGTGGTTCGGACGTCAGCAGTCAGCAAAGGAGTGTCCGAAGAAGTTTTTATTGCGTATTTGGTAGGTTTTTCATCATTCGGGGATAGAAAAATTCTGTCAGCACAAAAAAGTGTCCGAACCACAGTAAGCAGTACAGTATAAATCATTGACTGTAATCATATTTTCTTGTTAAGCACAGCCAACTCCAGCAACAATGCGCCTCCTAATTCTCCTCCTTCTTCCCGCCACCATCCTCGCATACCTGCTTCCCTCACCTTCACATAAACCCACTAGTCACACCTTTTCTCCCGCCACTGTCAGCACTCTCCCGCCCCAGCCGCACGCACTCTTTCTAGCCCAAGGAACAAACGAAGCAAGGAAAAATGAGCGCCTAGTACAAGACATTGCAGAGTTGAACTGTGCATGTCCCGAGAAGTTGCATGTTGTGTATAACAAGGAGAGAGACAGTGCCTGTGGGTATTCTAGGGAGACGGGATGCATAACCGTGCTTATAACTAGCGGCACCACAATTAAAGCTAGAAGACATGACCCCTCCGTCTACATCCCGAGCGTGCAGGGCGGGCCTCATTATCGGTTTGAAGATTTTTGGTGCCGTACAAATGCTCAAGAGGATTATCTTCGGCTATGACGTCGCTGTCATCCACAGTAGTAGTACTGGAATCGTTGAAGTTAGAGACAGAGGGCGCGGTAGGTTCTTCTCCAGGAGGAGGAAGAGGAGGCATAATAGCGCACAAGAGTTGGAGAGTTAGATATGCAAGTGAGTGTATCTGCCGTAGTTGGCTGAGTGCGAAGAACTAACAATAGCACAAGATGGCGGAAGGGGGTAAAGCGGTTTTTAAGAGAAGCTGAAGAAAAAATTAGAGCAGATTAGAATTAGTGTATAGAAGTAAGGTAGTTTTATTCCACATGGTTACATAGAATATGTCCGTTGATGGGCGTTTATAGGGAGGAGACGAACACTGGGGGTGAAATATTGAAAGGGCGAGTGCTGATGTGTGATTGATTGGCACGTGAAATTGGACATAGGGAAACTCGAAGGGCGGACCGGAGAATGATACCTAGGCGATGACCGAGGTCTATTTGGCAAAAAGTCTGGTATACATAGATCGAGCTAACGTAGGCTATCTAAGCAAGGAATACACGTTAATCATGATCAATAGCTACCTGGAGAGACAGATGAGCACTTTTATTGTACTGACTTGGAGCGAAATGGAGAACTAGAGTTCAATTGCGATGGTCAGGGAAGTGTTGTTGTTTAAGGAACTCTTGGCAGCGTAAAACGATCAATGTGTGCCGATGATTATTCTCGTCATGAATGGCCCGATCTCTCAGCCATCCCTCCCAGACAGATCCAGTTAGTGAGGACAGCTAGTAACTAAGTGGTCCCTGTCTTTGTGCTCGTATTTGTAGTTGCACAACTGTTTGAACCCAACAGCAGGTCGAATGGTAGCGCTTGAGGAACCACTATAGGCTAGCGATAGAGGGCGACCAAAGTTGACAATGTGAGAAGCCGTTAGGAGGAAGAGAATACCGTGAATCCTTGTCAAAACCCAGAAGATGGCTGGCTTCAATATCGAAGGTAAAGGAGTAAAACCGGTAACCCTCTCAAGTTTCGTCATAGAGAAACATCGGAGACACAATTTCCAAGCTAACTGCTAAAGTCAGAAAGCGTAAGCCATTTGCAGATGGTTGATAAAGAGATATCATACCTATTGCCCTCCACTTAAGGTCCGTTTAATCGAACCTTTTGATCAACTGTCATAAGATAAAAACAAAGTCCAAACAAAGTCCAATAAAAAAATTAAAAAAGCCCCGGACAAGCACTCCACCCCCCAATTGAGCATTAAATAAACTCCTCCCAGAACCGTTTAACTTTGGAAGGAGGGATTCCATCTTTGACGAAAAATCAAATTCTCCTACACACATTTTGAGATTTTATGGTAAGTACTCCACTGTTCGATAATACCTAGGAAAATGTCACCACCCGCAAGAAAATCTGTTGTCAAAGCCTCCGGTTGTTCGGTTAGAAGTTGTGGGTTGCTATTTTTCCTTGTCATGCTGATATTTTGTCGTATACTGCTAAACAGTGTGGAAATCGTTGTCCTGTCAGGTCCATGGATCTAATGTTGTGATTTGGGAAGACTTGAGAGTATAATGTTTGGGCAATGAGTGACTGAAGTAACAGTGGTTTTGGTAATCTGAATGTAGATTGGCCACTAAAGCGTTGATGAAATAGCCGCCCTTGTCTCCCATTTTTTTTGTTTTATTCATACTGTATGCACTCTAAGTAGAGTATGACAGAGCCCATATTCCCTCCACCTCCAGGCAAGCCAGCTAGATGGTAGATTTCCCCACCCACTACCCTTCACCCCCTTCACACCAGGGGGCTGGCACTGAGGTTCGAACCCATAGCATTGTGGCCGTATACCCCACCTATACTTTCAGGAGCGATACCACTGCGCCACGGGGTCAACCCCTTGGCTCCCTTCCGTACGTCAATCGCAATTTGCAACTTTCCTCGATTATCAATCCCTCCAACTTATCTAAAGCCTCCGAATGAGAATGTGCATACGTTGGCCCATTTCTGGAACATGCTGTAATGCTGTAATTATAGTAATTTTGCCGCTTCTTTCTAGGCTTAAGCGTTATACCTTATTACTCTAAAACAGCTGTTGACAATAATCATTACACGGCCACTGTATCGTTGCAAATCTCGTAGGATTTCATATGGTATCATAATCTTTGGACACCACGCCTATTCTTTCCGATAGCGATGCCTCCACAGTATCCATATTCGTCCGATCCGTGGTCGCATATTATAGGGGTTATCACGACGCTCGGTTCGAAAAATCCAACTTTTAAAGGTAGATGGTACTCGGTTCCGAAAGGCCGTGAGGGATGTGGATCTTGAAGAACAATAATGTAATGTCAGCGAGGATTAGTGTATTAATTGAGGGCAGAGAATATAAATTGTAGACAGTTCATGTGACTCTTGACTCGGCCACTCCTGATGTCTGCACGGAGTAGATGGTGTAATTATTTGTGAACATGACATTTGTCGAGCCCTCCTCCCCCTCTACCCCCGCTTCTCCCAACCTACCCTTCAAAGTCCCAAGATAAACAGTACCGCGAGCATTAAGAGTAAATGATTAGGATTGAATACTGGTTGTCTTCATGGGCTTTAATACCCAAACCTTCATGTTAGCATGCATAAATACTTTCTGAAATAGGAAGGAGAATGGCAGGACTTGATCTCTACCAGAGCAGTGCCTCGAAAGCGTATAGTGTATGCATGCAATGAAAACGTTATGTACTGTGGACTTGGGACTTGTTTGCTAAATGTTCTTAGCTTTGGAACTTCAATAAGTTCGTCTACATTACTGGTTGTCGCTGCTTTCTGGGCCGGCAAATCCGCAAGGAGCATTAGGAGCTAGAATTTTTGAGTTAGAGATGTCTTTAAACGGCAAATAGGAGCGGAGGTTGTCATACACCTTCAACTGTAAAGGTAAAATGAAGTCTATTCTCTTAGACTGAATTCTATAACAAGGCCTCGACCGTGCATGTACCCATAGACTACCCAAACCTAAAGCCAAACTGTGGTCACCGCCACAGCTGTATTCATAGAAGATGAATCTTTTAATCGTTAGCTCCGAGAAGACGAGGTGCGATGGGTCGAAGGGGATACACACCGAGATGTTTGATCTCATTTCTGTAGAGTCGTAAAGCAACCGGGAAACCGGGAATCATAGTTGGAGTGATAAGAAAGAAAGAAGCAAGAAAACTCGTATAGTCGTGAGGAGCTGGTCAATCTTGTCTTGTTGTCGTCTGTATAGAACATGTTCCGTCCGGTTTACGAACCCCGTTCATCTGTAAATTAGATGGCATGTCCAGTTTGTGAAATGAGACCGGCTCTGAATTAGATGGCCAATATGCGAACTTGCTGTGTTGTGAGGTGGATTTCGGGGATGATTGTAGAGTGATGATTTCGTGGGTGGAGAAGTAGAAGGAGAACGGAAGGAACAGAGTGTGGGCTTTGTACTCTGACACGTAGTAAGGTATTAAGTACTAAGAACACATACGAAGACAGACAGTGCCACGGAGAAGCAGCATCGAGAAGAAGTTCCGTCTCTGATACTCACAAATGCAGCTTAATTTAGGGAAAGCGTTCTGGACCTCGGAATAAATTAGCCGCCAATATAATTTTGTTAGCCCAGTTAATAACGTTTTGATATGCTGTCATTGGCCGAGTCATTAACTTGGATGTGTTGTCAATTTAAGAGTCAATTTAAGCTTAGATAAGAAAGTAACCATCACCTTAAGCTTAATTCTCCAGCGAGATCAGACTAGGCTTCATCCTGCTTTCACTCTCTTTCCATTTCCATCTCCATCTACTGTCGCTGCCATGAAAATGAACCTCGGTGTCCTCAGTCTCCTCATTCTCCTCTTCGTCACGTCCGGATTAGTCCAAGCCTCGTCGTCTCCTCCAACCAGCACCACAGCCTCGAATCCTTATCCTCCTGTAGGCACAACCGCCTCCAAAGCTGGAGTCCAGCCAGATCTCCTCGATAAAATCCGCCTGTTGCGCGCGACGAATACTAAGAATATTTTCAAGCCTAAGGACCACATAAAAAGGTCCAAGGACGAGACGGAGATGTTTGTTATAGCGAGGCGCAACAAATTGAGGTGGAAAGTTCTGGAGGGACTTACGCTGAACCTAGTTGAAGAAGGGGCAACGAGTAACGAGATATATAGGGCGGTTGCGGGGAAGCAGGATTGGCAGGATATCATTAGGGAATCAGCATGGCACGACCTGACCATGAGTAGCTCCAATATGGACGGCGCCATACTCGAGAGAATACCTAAGGATCGCATGAAAAGATGAGAAGGAAGAGAAGTTTGAAGTCGCTATGAGTTTGTACAACTTGATGGTGACATATGAGGCGATTGAGGGGGAGTTGGCTTAGATGGATAAGATTAGAGAAAGTTGGCTGGGTATTATTAGACAACTAGCGTTAGACGGCCTGAGTGTTTGATCTTGACGTTATGAGATAGTGTTGATTTGAACGCTTTTGTTTGTTGCTTGTAATCATATGCATGAGAACATGGCAAAATACACCTCCGGAATTCCGTCCAGAAGGTTCAAGGCCTCTCTCTTTTCCTGTCCGTACAAGTCATGCATTTTACAACTACTACCTGTTGACGTACCTGGGAAGGGGTTTTACCCTAGCTGCCCAACGACCGTATATATACTGGCTTCTCTCTCCTTTTCTCTTTCTCTTCAATACACACGAGAATAGACATGGTTTCCACCTCCACCTGACGGTACGGCTTCAACACTACCCTCGCCCCATAACAACATAAACGCTCAAAACACACTACAAAACTACATGTATACATCTACTCATCGTAGCCTGCCAACTCGCCCTAGAATCAGGATGTTTAATGTCGTAAGTGTTACTGTGGGGAGATCCGTATGTATAGACTAGAGTACTTAGTACTAAGTACAGAGAAAGAAGAGAAGGAAAAAGGCTAGAGATATATACAAGAGAGGGGTGGCGACTGTTACGCGGCCTTTGCCATTCTTGTTATCGGATATTTATGCAACAGTAATAAGGGTTGATTTAAGAATCGAGTGATTTTGAATGACGGCGCATTACAAGAAGAGATGTTCTGGCAACCTGAGGAAGTTTTCCTCACACTTAGAGTCGCGGTACACGAGGCTGAGAGCGAGGTCAATATAAAGAGGAAGTTACAAATGTTCAAACCGTAAAGAACTTTGACCTGTAAAATTTTAACCTTATTGAGAACTGCTACTGAATAAAGCCCGAATTAACTATTTGATGTTTGCCATGCCATAGCTGCACCTCAAGAAAGAACCACAACATATCCTCCATCATTTCCAACACATCAAATCTTCCCTTCGCAGGACCCTTCATCCCGTCCTCCGATCCGCATCTCTTCCAGCAAAAGCATCACTCAGCCTCTAGTAATAGTTCTCTTACAATCTAACAACCTCCTATGAGTCTCCCTTCTCTCACTCTCATTTCTCGAAAACAGCTGTACTCCATGGCGAGTTCCACGAAGCATTAAAAGCACCACCAATCCATGTCCACCAATACACAAACCTACCAGGGCCGGCCACGTTTTCTTGCTGAGAGATTTTAGCTGGCCGTTAATATTGGTATCGATGTGAGTATCATCATGATGTCTGAACGAGGCGGACCAGCAGATGCAGGTGTTGAAGCTAGTGATTGGAAGTTAGCGGGGTGGAAGAAGAGGGTAGATAGAAATAACATACATTCCGACAAAGGCAGAAAAGATTAAACCCCATATGATTGAGGCGATAATGAAGTCTTTAATTAGTATCGCATACCACCGATACTTCCCTGTTAGGAAGAACCCCGAGATCCAAGTCAGTAATACACTGAGGGCCCAGAGAAGTAGAAATGAGAGTTGTACGAGCGATCTGTTGAATAGGGGTCGATTAGCAGGTTACGGGCCCCCAGAAAATCAATCCGATATATTTATGTATGCAGTGGGTTACGAACCGACATGAGAACCCAGGCGTTGGTGTTTTCACCGTTACAGAGATGGCACATCCCACCGCAATGATCAGAGGGAGTACCGAATACACATAAAGCTTCGTCACTGATCGATCACCTGGAAAGTTATCCTGGTGGAGTATATTCGGTAGAGGGACGTGCTTCGATGGTCGGTATGAATAGTTTCCGCCGCCATACGGTACTAGTGCATCGTCCAACGTCTCGCAAGACTCCCACACAACACGTCTCGAGAAAGGGTTGCGCAACGTGGAGGAAAGTTGTCGAGTCTCTAGATCCGGGATTGGCCAAGAATCCTTGAGTTCCACTTTCAGATCACTGATGATTCTGGCTGCAGCACGGTTGGACGTGAAACTACCAACTGTTGCACTCAAAATCACCGCAGGGATCATCCCGCTCATCGACATAGCAAATGCAATTGAGAAAGCCGTTTTCCGGTCGAGAGTGGGATTGATTTTGGTGGCCAGAGATTTGAGGAATGCTGCTATGATTGCAACAATATAGCCTAACACTGCGATGCAGGTACGACGGCGCTCATCGGCACGGGACTCGGAAAGCCGGTGTGCGGCGTCAATGCAAGCAGCAATAAATTTCTCCCGTCCATTTGGATCAAGGTCGGTAAGGGTTTGGAACATCATTCCAAAAACTGAACTTATAGAGAAACCCCAATCGTCGAAGATAGCATTTACAGTGGCAAGGTCGCGTGCATGTTCGGGCGAGATTCGTAGGGTCATTCTTCCAGCTAGCTCCTCTAGCTCGATAGAATTATGGCCAGTCGCCGAGTTTCTCACAGCTGAGACTGAAATCCATCTGGCGTGCAAACGTTTAAAGACCTCTAGTTTCGTTAAGAGACTACACATCGAATCGATAGGATCTCCAAACAGGTGGGTAACGCTGTAGATGGTGTTTAGAGAACCCAAAGGGGGCACCTGAAAGTTTCCGACAAGAACAATAAGTGGCGCAATCCAAAGAGATATCCGTTGCAATACGTCAACCGTTTCGTATAGCTCCCAACTAGAGCAAAATTTGGTACAATTTTCGAAGGTTATGATTGTCTCGTTAAGGTTTGTGCCTCTATGTGTCCAGATGTCTCTGTTATTAAAGCATGTAGGATATGTACCGTTTCCATTGGACACGCCAAGTAATAGCGAAAGAAATAGTATTCCAAAAGTGAGACGAAGGTGCGTGTGTCGTGCCATCACGAGAAGCTGAATAAATTTTCAACCGATGTGAATCGTATATGTTTTCACTGCGGAAACCAGAACTTCTTTATGCTCAAGATCCACAAAACATAGCGGAACGAATAACTTCCCAATAACATGATTCTACAGAAGAATGGAAGCCAACACCATAGTGTTAACCACGGCGATGGGTTGAGCACAGCCCACTTATGTGCATGCATATGTTCCCCACGGCGATGGGTTGAGCACAGCCCACTTACTGTACCGGGCTTTGTGCTTCATACGTAATCAGTAATCAAGAGGGGTATGGTATGAAAGACTTCTGACTTGGTAACCGTAGTCAAGGAGGGTATGAGCGCAGCTAGCAGTAATCAATGGGGGAGGTAACTTGTGCTGAATCAATTACAACTTGAAATATATGCAAAAACTACAATCTATGTCTATTCCTGGTGAATCAACAACCACTTTCAACAAGTATGATCTTCGGAAACTGTAAGCCTACCCAGTATAAATCATTCTGCCATGTAATCAACACCCCGGGTATGAAGCACAAAGCCCGGTACAGTATGTGCATGCATATGTTCCCCACTTTCTGCATCAGCCGTTGCATTTCACTTTGCTTTTGGAGCCTTCATCCATCTCGTTCTAGAAACTTGGCGTCATTCTATAGCATGGTTTGTACAACACCATAGTGTTAACCACGGCAATGGGTTGAGCCCACTTATGTGCATGCATATGTTCCCCACTTTCTGCATCAGCCGTTGCTTTTTCACTTTGCTTTTGGAGCCTTCTTCCATCTCGTTCCAGAAGCTTGGCGTCATTCTATAGCCAATAGAGCTGGATCATGTGATCTGCATCCCCTGGGCGGTCGTATAGGGCGGCTGTCGGAGCTTGGAGCCGTAAAGTGAGATTCTGTATTGCGAAAAGTAAAAAACTGAAACAACTCCGCCTCACCGCTAGGTCTAGGGTTGCCCAGCCTGATCATATCTTCGACGCAAATGCATGTATACATGTTTCATCAGTTCGGCAAAGGCCCAGGTACATATCACACTGTTATTACAGTTATGCGGCACTACAAACGGGCAACGGTAGAATCTGATCAAATTTTGCTGTTGTTGGTCTGACGTATTGTGACCAAATTTTCTGACTTCTCTAAACTGGGAACGAAAAAACCAAAACTGGGGGCATCCGAGTGATGGTACAAGTGAATCCACACTGAATCTCGCTCGGTTTACTTAGATCAGGCGTAGTGGCACTCTCCGCGATACATATCACCGGAGGCGCCGTCAGCGTATTCCCGCAATCATCACAACAAATAACGGTACCCTTATTAGTATTCAAAAGAAGCAACAAGGCATCTACAACCCATCAATTAACGAAGTATGTATTGGACACCATCGCTGCTCAACCTTTTCAACCTCCTCCATTCGAACTCCGTTTTGCAAAGGGCGCACGATCGCGAAAATAAAGCCTTTGCATAATGGGGTAATCTCCACCTAAAAACCTCCAAACACAGAACACGCACCTACTGGTAATTATGTTGATTATAAACTTACAAAAACGAGTCCAAATATACAGCGTTCCAATGTTCTTAGGAGATGTTAGGGTAGTGGTATCACCTGGATGTGGGGTTGTCATTGGTCTTTGTCCTTTCACTGCTGAAGAACCGGGGGAAAACGGATGTATGTACCTATGCCATGGCCGTAAGCGGCCGAATGCAATATAATTACAACAACTCCTTAATGTTCTCCGAGCGAGCTTGCGAGTGAAGTTAGGGGAGAAGCTAGGCACGAGACAAGATAATGTCCACTGCACTTATACACCACCGCACCTGCGTCCAATTCTCCATACAGCAAAGTAGGGGAAATAAAAGAACTGAGTGACCACAGCAAGGATTAAACCTGTAATCTCTTGATGTGTCATTTTTTCTTTATCGTAGTCAAGCGCCTTGCCATTGGGTCATGCGGCCAATTCATGGTGATCAAAATGTTGTTGGCCTATCCAATATAACATGATGATAGACCTCGCGGGTAGCATGCAGTGGGCAGAAAGCCGCTGATGTCGGGAGACCGCATGTGACAGGAGAGAAGTTTCCGAACTGAATATGGAACGAATGTGTTTTTAAAGACACCTAAATTTGGGTCGTTCGTGGCATTTGCCATGGGTATATCTGTAATAGCGTCACGCACTGATGAAGTAGAGGTATGGTTCCATGCTTCGGCGTGAAGTAGCGGTTCATGAGGAGGAAGGTATTGTGAGGGGAGGTGGATACTCAGTCTTTCCACCAACCACATGACCGGAGGAAGTGGAGCGCCGTATCTCCGAAGACCTGGTTTCAAGAAGCTAAGTGAATTGATTACCGCCTGCCGTTTGACTTGAGAGCTGGAATTTAAATTGAAGCTGGAAAATCACTAGAATATATTGAGTGGAGTGGAGTCCTCAAATCCATCCATCAATGTTGTTTTAGGTCGGTTGCAGATAAATCCGCTGTAGCTTTAAGATTCGGACTAGCTAGCCGCGGAGTATGTAGATGTTCTGTCTCGATCTAGCCTGAAATTTGTTGATTCTTTCTCCGCAATCTTCAGACAGAGTAGACTGACATTGATAGATAAATCGGGAATGTTTCAGTTTCAATCTATATAAATTTCTATGGGAGCATGGATTCAACATTCCCGATTTCGTCTGCCATATTCGTGAGAGTACAGGGTTCGGGTATGTGGGAAAGTGTATATGTTGCACCGGACAATGTACTCGTTAGCACTTGCTATGCCGGACGCCTAAATCACGGCATTTTTGTCGGTATAGCAAAGTACCTATGGGGTCCTTTTTTCCGCCAAAATACCCGTCGCACGACCCCGTACCCGTGTCCATGGACAAAGTCCAAATTTTAAACTTATTCAGTTACCACTCTTAGAACTATTTTGGTAGAAAAACGCAACGATAGGTTCTGGTATAAAATTTGATTACTTAGCACATTAGAGAAGTTCAGTTACATGCAGCTAACAAATTTGGTAATTTAAGGCCGAAAATAGCCCAACAAATATCTAAATTAGAGTCATACACACCTGATTCAGTATAATGCACCTTGGCATCTAGTACAGAAAAAATTATTTGCATGAGAGCAGGGGTTAATATTTTCAGCAATCCCATCCGATCCGTTATACTACAAGGTATCCCATACACCGAGTTCCGGTATACCGAGGGCTAACCACTCTCGTCACTCGCAAGCTCCTGCCAAGAGGGGAAACCAAGCTTGTGAAGTAGATGCTGGTATACGAGCGCAATATATCCCTTGAGTCCGAATATAAATATCCAAGTCCAAGACTCTTCAACATCTGAAAAGAAATTAGTGAAATCGCAAACCCGCCCAACAATCACACACACAGCATTTAATCAAGGTTTTTTCCACCTGTATGGACTAGTATTGCGTATTTACTAAATACCGATCGATATGAACCCGTTTTTCTAGCAAACATACAAAATGAGATTCTTCGCCGCTATCACCCTCAGCCTCAGTTTGATGATTACCTCGGCTATGGCTAATGTAAGTATTCGATATATTGGAAGAAGTAAAGTACTAATCATCCATCAATCCAGTGCGTAGCAGTAAGTACAAAAGATTATTGATATAGATGGAGTTCGAGGCTAGATTCTGATCCACATATTTTAAATGTTGCAGAACCGTGATTGTTTGGTAAGTGCGGCAGATTCCATATAGTGACCGCGAAGAAAGATACTAATCCGAATTCTTGAAATTGCAGACAAGTCAACATGTAAGTGGACCACCCATTAACAAGGTGACGGTGAAAATACTGATGCGTATCTTCGAATAAAGTGTGTACGTGGAACCACCGCTAGCAAGGCCCGGTGATGTGAGAGCAGGATATATATTGATGCGGAGATTCAAACCCGCAGTGTGTAAGTACACGACAACCCCTGATAACTATTGGCATAGTGACGGAGAATATCGATTTGAAAAAAAGCAAAAATTCTAACGAAACTTGGCAGAGTGTAAGCGGACAATCCTGAAATGGCTATAATGTCGGAACTGGGTGCTGAACTCTATCTTCTTCAAACTTACAGGAGGAAGAATGCGTAAGTGATTGATTGGCGTAGTGATGGTACATTTCTAACCACATATATAGAATATGGATCCACATGTAAGCGGATAACCTGATAGTCAGCTTTTGACTGTGGAGCATGTGCTGATCTCCCGTGTTCGAACTTATAACAGTGTATAAATGTATGACCTTGATGACTATTGGCGTAGTGACGGCGATGCAAGCAGGTTACTAACGGGACATCTTTAATCTGCAGGTTGTAAGTGGACGATCCCCGAAGACCATGGCAATGATGTACAAGCAGAATTCCTAACGGATATCTTAAAATCTGCAGGGTGTAAGTGCAGTGGACATTCACGATGACATGACTTCAGAGCACTGACCGCAATCTTCGAATGCAGTACGTAAGTGGACAACGATGATTGTTGGCATGGTACAATTTACAAGCCTCGAGAGAACTGACGAGTATTTTCAAATTTGCATATTTGCAGTCAGTAAGTGGATAGTGTTAACCCCAATGACTGTTGATATTGGTGCGAGTTTGTGCTGACGAATATATTAAAACTTGCAGGCAGATGGGGTATGGCCCAAACAACCATTGATGGAATAACAGTGCTATAGGAGCAGCGTGCTGACACATATTTGGACTTCTAGCCCGTAAGTTGATAACCCCGATAAGGTACCACCGCTGGTGATGAGAGCTCAGGTTGCTGACGAGTCTTCAAACCTGTAGTTCGTGAGTAGACCTTCACGGCTATATACTTGGTGGCGACGATCACAAGCACTAATCATGACTTGCATCTTCGACCTATAGTGTGTAAGTACATGGCATTACCCAACCTGACGCGTAGAGTGCTAACCCTCATTTTCAACCTTTAGTGCGTAAGTGCACAGAGCCCAACACAAAGTGGCGGCGGTGATATGCTGACGTACACCAAGGGACATTAGTAGAGATACCGAAATTGTGGAGGAGGAAACGAGAGCTCTCAGTCGTTGTATGAAGTTCCCGCAAGGGTTTAGGCTTGGCCGGCTGGGAGCGGGGCAAACTTGGGGAGGAAAAGAAGGAGAAGGGGTGATATATTTTGAGAGGCGGGATTCAAATATGAAAGCTTAAAAAAAATCAGGCCAGAAATGATTGATTTGCTGCTCTGTAACATCCACGCCTACACCATCTACCGTGTACCGACCAAAGTAAATTTCATTTATTGAAGTGTTGAAGGGATGGAAGTGATTCGCTTGCAATGAACATTCGGCGGTGAGTTGAACCATCGCCTCATGAGACTGGTAGGAGTTTTGACAATGTCAAAATCGAGAGGACTGGCGTTAGAACCGAGTGTTGTGAGGAACCAAAAAATTCCAAAACAACCAAAAGAAGTTAGCCGCCATGTTACTATATCCTGTTTGGCCGACATCATCTAGTCATGACGGTGCGGCCATGCGGCCACTTCTGATGGTTGTGCTTATGGCATCATGGAGGCGTAGGGCATCATGACGTCCACGCCTCGGCATCATGGCATGCCTGCATGCCTCGGCCTGACATCATGACACCGTACATACAAATATATAAGAGAAGTCATTCTCCACGTATATAGACAATAAGGACAACTCGAGAACCATTAAGTTTAACACGCCATGTTGCAAATATGAAAGGAGAACCGTGTGTATAGATTAAGATACTAAGTGTAAAGAGAGAGAGAAGAAGAAAGACTCGAGATATATACAGGTGGCTTACTATCAGCCCCAGCCCCAGTTACAGTGAGCTTGTATCAGGTCTGCAACGTCTCAGATCTTATATATGCAACACGCCAAATTGATACCAAGCGAATGATTTGTTATGTTCCAATCCGTATCTTTACTTTCATTCAACATCCCTCAACTATCTACAAAATATCCACATCCACGTCCACATCGTAGAACCTTACTAAAAACCAGTCTGTCTCCTCCTCCGCTTGTTTATAATCCCGCTCAAAATCCGCAAGTTTCGCCGTGAACCGCGTCTTACAATCCCACAACCTAACCAAAATGCTGTGTGGACAGTATTAGCAAGCCCGCTCGGCGCATAGAACTCTTAACTTCCACCGTCCCTCAATATGTTCCCCCAAGTGGGGTCAGACTTTTTCGTGGGCACTCTGACCAAAAGATGTCAACTCAAGGGGGTTGATTTTTTCGAGTATATCTTTCATCATGCGGATCTCGTGATCCAAAGGGCAACAACGTCGGTGATAAGCACCATCCATCGTCCCAAAACAGGAGGCTTGAACCATCCTTGTAATTTGATTAAAAAGCTTGGTGAGGTCCCTCACTAACATGCTGATGGAAACGTCTGGCGGAATATTGTTGCTAAATTCTTTCACCAGCAACCTCGATTTCTTGAATGCCATGTGGAGTTCCGCAAAAACAAAGTGATCGCATAGTTTGCTGTCGTCGGTGCTTGGTTTGGTTTGGCATTTTAATGATACATCGTTCTCGAACTTCTCGTAAACTTCGATGCAAGCTTTGACTATTGCTTTACCAGCCTTGACACGCTGCTCGGTCATTGAGGCTGCATATCAGTTAGTCATGTGTTGCCAAAATTTAGAGCCTTTCAGTCAGATAGTTTACCTATGATTGTCTCGGGGAGACTGGTACAATGTTTTCACATCTTTCATGTTGTCCGTTACGGAAACCACAAACCCGGAATCTTTTGGGAACCCTTTTGAACAAATAACTTGGTCATAGTTGCAAAGGTTTGCTCTTGCCCAAATACCCAGGCAACAAAAATCATGTAGTGATACCCTAATGCGCAGGATCCAGATTGAACATAACCATTCCAAGGGCATATCCATTTCTCATCCCAAGGTGCGAGCGCAGGAGCACAGTTGTAATCATTGCAAACCTCAGCAATATTCACAAGATTTTCGAATGGTATATTTTCCGGGAGCTTAGTCACACCAGTATGCAAGACAAAAAGTACTACAGCTTGGGCAGAAACATCATGAACTAGCTTAACTGGTAGTTGAAGGAGGCTCCCACCCGCTAATTTCTGTACCGTTGCAACATCCTCAGGCGAGATGACATCCCGGAAAACTGAAGATCCAGCACACAGTTGACGAGAAGAGACTCGATATGTAGCATTGGCAGTACTTGATTTTAGGACAACATCCATATCTCCGTCTGGACAGATATTGAAGTGAAGGGCTTGGGGCAGGTACAAGGGCTCCGTTGAGCCACCCACGTTCGTAAAAATTCTTCCCATTTTGGATATGGTTGTCCTGAGAAATACTTGGAAAAGTCTTGGAGACAAAGTGGTTTGATGTAATCAAGTTGCGATTGTAAGCCCTGGAAAACTTCGCCGGAGGAGTTGCAATTGTAATGGCTAAACAATATGAGAAGACAGAGTTAGAAGACGAGCTCCACCTGTATTCCCGTAGAGCGATAAATACATGAATAAAACTCGGAATCTCAGTGGTTTGTTACAGTCACCAATGTAGGTTGAGCTCCCTCGAACTCCACTGCAGCCTTGAGAGTATCTTTTGCTTCATCCATACGCCCCCCGCTTTTTACTATTTTCTATAGCTTTAAGGAGTTTATGAAGGGCAACAAATTTATCATACTCACCCATGTCGTCGAGTCCGAAATTTGTGAGATATTCGGCGCTGTACTGTGTTAGTCATGGCTGGATCGGAATGGAATGGAATGGAATGAACATACACAAGTAGCCTATGGACCTTTCCCCGGTACATGACCTGGGGTGTAGACTCCCCCGCTTTTGAATAAATGCGGGGCACGTAACAGTCTACCCTCCGGTCTTTGTGTCCTCCCACCAAGGCTGTGTACCTGACAAAGGCGACTTTTATAAACTTTGCTCCGTGAAGGGCACTTACAGTAGTGAATCGGTTGTGTCGCGCTCTCGTTTGATACAGTATTGTATATCAGGCCCAAGTACCCTCCAAAAATTCTTTTGTCCACGAGATGAGATGTCCCGGGAAGGTTTTTGTAAAGTGTCAGAACTCCGTGAGTGATATACTATGATGATAAAATAGGATCAGTTGAACTATTTCACCACACTCTGGTGTACGTTCCCGATTAACACTAGGTTCTGTAGGTCGCTATCTTATAAATCTAACCAAGTGCTTTCCGTCCGTGATTCACAGATACGGAGAGCCGTGTTAATGCTATTAGCAATGATTTCTTAATATCGGATGACAATGCGTAGAACCAATTTTCTGTCTGTTGAAGCTGATGATCCCTGCGCTAGCTGGAATGCTACCAACAATTCCCGGAGTTGAGACAGAAGACCCCTGACCACCAATAAATCTCGGAGTTGAGACATTACCACCAACCGTGGAGCAGGGTCTCCAACATAGATCAACTGTGGACATCACTTCTTCTACCGACTATATCTCTATGGAATAGAGCTTGAGGCTGCCGAGTAACTATTAAAAACACTCGTCGTGGGGGGCGGGCAAGTGAATGTCCAGAGTCGCCGCGACTTCACCAATGAACGCACGGTTTCTTATTAGCGTGCCTTCTTCCCTTGAACCAAAAGATCCAAGACGCTTTCGTTCCCTTCACAAATGGTTGGTCTAAGTCGTTCCTCATCAACTCCCGTAAACAAATAAATACCTGTTGCTCTGGGGACGGGGATAGGGAGATCGTGCCCGGGCTGTAGCCAAGTATCCAAACCCTATCGATAAGACACATCTTTGACAGCCATCCGATGGCTACTGGAGACCCATATACAGGATTTGCTCCTCAAAGTCGCCCAAAAGTGGTAAGTATTTGTCGTCGGTGAGAATTTTCTGCTTGGGCTCGGAGAAAAGCGATAAAGAGTGTAAAATCCCTCTGTCTGATACAATTTGAGGCTTGAATCCGCTTGTCTAGGATGCGAGACTTAAGAAGCTCCCGAGATCTCTAATCTTTTTAGCAAAATAGGTTTTGTGAGCGCTAGACTAAGGACAAATCATTCTTGAGATCTCCCCGAATGCGACCCTCCAGACCGGAGACGAAAGGAAAAGCCACGGTAATCAAACTACCCGATGCGGTGTGAAGGTGCTCGGCGGTGGTGGTAGCGGCAGGAACGGGTGGTAGGGGACGGCACTTGAGATTCACTAGTGGTATCGAACTCAAGCCATCCAACATCTGCCCCAGAGTTTGTTAGATTAAGATCTGTAGATAAAGCGACTTCGTATTGTTCACTCGAAGGCGTGTTCAGGAGCGTACAGATATCGCTTTGACGATGAAGGAGCCAAAAGTTGGTTGCCCTAGGTCTGGAAGAGAGAAACAGCGTGTGGGGAGTCGTTGGAGGTACTGGTGTTTGTTTGCTACCGAGCGCTCGCGATGAACGAGCTTCTGAGCGCGGTGAAAATCTGGCAAAGAGAGCTTGGGAGATGAAGAAAGAGACAAGTAGGAAACAACGTTGAGGTTTAGACATAGTGATGAAGTGATTTCAACGGCGTGCTTCGTAAATAGAGCTCAGGTGAGAGGATTAGTTCTTCCATAGCGTAGAGAAGGCTGCATACCATGATTTGTTGTACCGTCGAGGACGCAAATTGTTTAGGTGTTTTTATTTGGTGTTCAATACGCTCTTCATCAACTCCTCCACGGCCACCTCCACCTCCACCTCCACCAACATCATTACCACCAACATCACCACCGCCACTGACCATATCATCTCATCTTTAAAATCATCCAACCCTCCAAACAAAACAACGAAACAACGAAACGAAATATTCTCGGCTCCTACTCCAAACACATTGTTTTCTGCTTGCTGGCTACTTAACTCAATTATGTTGTGCTAGATATTAGTTGTGCATCAACCCACTCCATGTTCGGGCGAGTACATTGATATGTAATCCTGGTTTTGGAACCGCGGTCACTAATTAATCGCTGCCGCAACAAGTCGACGGCAACCTAAATAGCATGTATAGAATACTCTAAGTTGGCTCTTGTAGAGCCTCAACCCTTGTAATTGGTGGGAAAGCTTATCTTCGTCCAATCGTTTAAGTATGTACTCCAGAATTCCTCCCTCAATGTCAGCTTTTTATCTCTTTCTCCAAGCTCATATAGGGAGGAGCTTCGAGCATATATATACTTACATATGTAAGTACATAAGTATCTTCCATTCTTTGGGTGGCTGGTCACAGGTTGCACAAGGATAACTAACACAACTGTGCGCTGTCAGCCTCATCGATACTCCCCCTCTCTCGACACCTTCATACCCCACTTACCCACCCACAATGGCCGAATTTACACCCTTCGAAGACTCCACAGCTTGCAACACCCCCGATTCCTCGGACACTGACACTGAGTACATCCCTCTCGACGACTCCACCACTTTACCGACTGGTCAAGCAGCAGCCCCACCACTCCGAGCTGCGAGACGTCTTCGACGGCGAAAGCTCCGGTTAAATAAACCACCGAGTACTACTTCTGGTAACGACATACCCAACCGCGATGTTGAAGCCACTAGGGTGAGGCCCTTTCGCCGGTGGTTAAACCTTACTGGAAACAACCTATTCAACGCCTCGCCAAAGACCACTGATCTCATCACTACCCTTTCATCTCAGGGCCGGAAGCACTGGGTCTATATATTAGCAGTCGTGGGTGTACTTACGATAGGACGTCTCTTCTTTCTCCATCTCCAGCCCCCAAACAGAAACGTCTGGGAAGGAGCCGGTAACTTCCCCGGTCTAATAGACCTCCAGACGCATTTTGAAGGAGTCCTCGAGAACAATCTTGGCGGGATCATGATGGCGATGGAACTCAAGAATAGTGAGAGCGCAGTACGGGATCTAAACTCTCTTGTCAAGTACTCCAAACTCCCAAACCGGTACTCTTACTCCTCCCCCCACCTCCCCTTCCCCCACTAACCACTACTACCTAGCGACGACGTCTCCACTAGCCTAGTCGACTTCGTCGAATCCGCCAAATCCACCTCCCTCCAACTCTCCCGCTTTAGCTCCCGCGTCGGCGGAACATCCGATAAACTCCTAGCCGTTGACCGGTCTGCGATCCGCGCTCTCGAGCGCCTAGCCGCCGCACGGAACCCTGCCTCCTCCCACAACGCCGTTGGAAACCTCCTTCTCACGCTACTAGACCCACATTACTCCATCTTTGCTACTGCGGAGCGTTCCGCAAAACTCGTGTTCACGCAAGGCACACTCACCGTTGAGTCCGCAATCTCATCTCTCATCAAAGAAGCCATGATCGCGCTTAGAATGCTCGACGACCTCAAACACAAACTCAGCACAATCGAAGACATTGCGCAGCGCGAGAAGGCGTTTGTAAAAGACCAGCAGCAAGCCGAGAAACGAAGCCCGCTAGGAGAGTGGTGGAAATCCCTCACGAGTAATGGCGTAGAGGCTGAGAACTTCGCTAACCATTTGGAGTTGCTTACGGGAATCACGAAGTATAGAGGTGCAGCGGAAGGGTTGGTGAAAAGTAGTTTGGTGCAGTTGCAGAAGATGCAATATAGTCTTGAGGAACTGCGGGAGACGGCGGCGTTACCCGGGTTGCTGGGACACGGCGACTGCGAGCACTTAGAGGGTGTCCCGTTAGAAGAGCAGATTAGGAGTATTAGGAGTAGTGTGGAGAAGTTAAGCGACAGTAGGAAGAAGGCGAAGGATCGTGATGATGAGTATGTACCCACTGATACATGAAAAGGTGTAGGTGTTGACACTTGAGACACAGGTATTTGAGGCAACTACAGGCCGCTCAAGACAAGGCTTTTAAGAAAATTGTGGAGTAGGAAGGGGGCGTGCGGGGTGGCCATATGGTTTTATTTATACAGACTCGTCTCGTCTCGTGCCAAACACTAGCTAGTTTATACAAGAACAAGATCACCCGCTTCCCCTCTCTCTACTACAGGGTCAAATAGATTGAACCATCACTCTGTGTAGCCAGCATGGCTGCACTGCAGAATGAAACATTGCAATGGTGGGTGACACCATCAATAAAAAGATAAAAGAGAAAACTACCTGCTCGGTTCACCTGGTGTGGTTGGTCACTCGTCACTCATGCATTAAATCTTGAAATCTTTACGCTACTTCGTATGGAAGAATCGACAATCACATGACCTTCCGCCTCCACTCTCCTCCGTTCTCGCTTTTAATACGCAACCTACCAACTTCTCGACGGCAATCCATTTTTCTCCCTGAACACAAACATGAACAAACACAAACACTAATACCCCCCACGGCTCCCAGTTTTGGAGTACTGAATCATCGAAGTAATCATCTGTACGCTCCTGAACAGGTCAATACAGAGTCGCTTTATCTAACCCAATAAACTAGGGGCAGGTTTTGGATAACTTGAAACTCGGTATCACGACTCATCTCAACCACCACTTGTCGCTCTTTCCCGTTCCGCCACCATCGTACATCAGACGGTTAGATCTCCGTGGGGATCACCACGTCTCCGGGCTGGAGTAGGGCGGGGAAACGGTCGAAGGTGTAGAAGTTCTGGGGACGCACGCGAGGAAGGGTATGGGGAGAGTCCCAGGACCTTTCGGGACCTACTCAAGTCTAGCCTCGTCTCTCACCGACATTAGTGTTCGGCATGAGAAGAGAGTGGGCCCCGGGAACGTCTCGTCGATATATGGCTAAGCAGTGTGGTTGACAATATCTCAAGCCATCGCAACAAGCTCAGAGCCCCAACTCGCATCCCCCCTCCTCCACCTCCCCCTGGCTTGTGAGTGGTGGATGGTATCGGCACCAATTGTTAATTGTTAGCCACCCTGCACGCCGCTTTCTTTATGACTCCATATGTCCGACTGTTTATTTCTTACCCCGTCAAACGAGTCATGCACTATCACTCATGGAGTCCCGAGACCATCACAAAATATATCGTTTCGTTGAAATGATAACCTCTTCAGTTCCAAGCCCTGGTCATGAGACTGAGTGTCGAGATATCTTGCTTCGTGCCGACTATGAGAAAGGATATGCAGGGTTACATTTGAAGATCCTAGGGAAGAATTTGTCCTAAGTCTAGGGTCTACGAGACCTGGTTTGTCAAAGAGATGAGGGGTCCTGGAGACATTCTCAAGTCCCACATCATCTTTCATCGTCTCGCATTGTGGATAAGCGGATTCAAGGCTCGATGTAGTCTCAGTATAACGAAAGACAAATTTTGTCAGGCAAGACGATATAACACATTCCTTCGAGTTCAAACAGAAGATGTTCACCGACGACAGGGTTGCCACAATCAGATGGGATGATAAAGCCTGGGAGTATATCAATGCACACTAGGCAGTCTACAACATTCGGGGACGGGGAAAATCCGAATGTTACTAGCCCTGATAGTGGAAAAACAAAAAAGATGTGACGTGGTGATGATGATACCTTTTCTCCATCATAGTAAATCACTCGTAGACTCCCAATAGGTTACGAAAAAAACGCATGGGACATCTCGAAAAGTAATGAGGAAAGTGACTTGAGCTTGGTACTGCACTAGCTCTGGAAGTACTAGAGATGTGGATGGAAGAGTAACTACCAGAAAGAGCATCCTGGAGCTGGATAATGACTACGAGGCAACGAAGCAGATCACTCAGGTCTGCCCTAAGTCTGGTTGGCATGGAGATTTGCGGCGGTAGATCCTTAACGTTCCCATTTGTACGGGGAAGCTGAGGGATTCGGACGTGCCTGAGCAGTCGATCCAGGAGGTGGCCGAGGGAGTAGTGAAGGAGGGGTGAATGAAAGAGGCGAAGAAGGCGGTTAAGCACACCAAGGAGAAGGGTTCAACCAGGGGGAGGTTTTCATGGTTGAAAATGCGGCCGCCCATATTGAGGCTGCAAAACGAGACGCCAAGTTGGCGAAGAAGCAAGTAGCGCTGACGGAGAGGGAAGAGAAAGAAGGAGAAGAAAGAGATTCTGATTCTGGGGGTGCGAAAGAAGAAGGTGCTAAAGGGGATGGAGGAGGCGGAGAAGAAGAAGGAAGAGGCGTCCAAGGCGATTGAAGTGGCTGAGAGAGTGGCGATGGAAAGGGGAATGAAAGAGGTGAAGAAGGCGGTTGAGCAAGCAGAAAAGGTGATGCTTGAGTCTTTGACGGAAGAGAGGAGGGCGGAGATTCTTGCATTTGTGATGGATCTGAAAACAAGGGAGTACTCGCCGTTTTGGCGATTGTTCCGACAATCCTGAATTGCGTCCCCGGGGCTCTCGGTACTAGATGGATGGAACATAATGAGCCGGACCGGCATCTAAAGCCCAGTCTTCCTCCAGATTGGGGTCTAACACTGCAAGTACTTCATACGCAGGATCCGCAACCTCTGGCGGCGACACAGCCTCTGTCGCGGCTGCTACTACAAAACTCTGACTAACATTTCACTCCTAGGTTCTGGTGCGTAGCTAAGTATTACACACAAGAGCTTTGTACCTATACTCTAGATGGCCTGCAAACCACACTTCCTAAAGCTCTTGCTTCGGTTTCTACAGCTTCTATTTTCCACTACAACCATTGTATGTCAGTACTAGATGCCTATCGCTTGGGTCATGTATATGGTACGAGTTCTTTTAAGGCAGCTATACATAAGTCGCACCGGCGGGTAGATGATAAGAGTAAATATTAGAGTGCGAAATCGCGAAGTTTCATATATCACTCATTTCTTCTGTTTTGGGAATAGTAAATGATGAAACTGAATGTCCAAGGCGCTCCAGTTTAAGGTATCCCCCACCATATCTTCAGACAGTAGCCAATCAACAAGTTTCCACCTGTACGCGAGTACGGGTCATTATCACCCTCGGTTCATGTAGGATAGTCAAATCCACAACAGGTTGGATAAACAGTATTTATTTCCATCAATATTACAATAGAAGCTTCTAGGATTAGACGTTAACGAATTTTGTCCCATCAGCGCCCTAACTCTCTGCTTAGCCATGCTAACCCCTGTATGGATCGTATTCCTCTTGGTAACTTTTTCCGGCTATGCTCCCACCCCCGTATCTTGGTCCAGCTGTCTCTACTCCGTCCACTCTTCCCCCCGTCTAGACAGAATTACTTTTCATACCTTGGTCCGGTTGTGCTTCCACCCCGTCCACCCCATCACTTGGCTGGAGCGAAGGCACTCCCGTATCTTGATCAGGCCCCGCTCCTACCTCGCCCACGCCACCCCCCGTCTGGACCGAATTGCTTTCCATACCTTGGTCCGGTTGTGCTCTCATCCTGTCCACCCCATCACTTGGCTGGAGCGAAGGCACCCCCGTATCTTGATCAGGCCCTGCTCCTACCTCGCCTGCGCCACCCTCTGTGTGGACCGAGTTGCTTTTCGTACCTTGGTCTGGTTGTGCTCCCATCACATCCACCCCATCACTTGGCTGGAGCAAAGGCACTCCCGTATCTTGATCAGGCCGTGTTCCTACCTCGCCCACACCACCCCCCGACTGGACCGAGTTGCTTTTCGTACCTTGGTCCGGCTCTGCTTCTACCCTGTCCATGCCATCACTAGTCTGGGGCGAATTCACCCCCATATCTTGGTCAGGCCCTACTCCTACCCCGCTCCCGGGCGTTGACTGACACCATACACTAATCTTGATTTGACATTCTTCTTTTCCCGTTGGTTCGCCGTCGATATCGAATGTCTTAATAAAAAGCCCAGGAAATGTCACACACTGTAGTTTAAGGTTGCGTTCGCTGGAGTCGAGTTGATGCTGCATGGTATCGCCACGGAAGGACTCTGCTGTGACAGTGCTTTTGACGATAAAGTAGTCATCTTGGGACTGCAGGACGCATGCACTGTAAAGAGCGAATTCAAATATTCGTTCGAGTTCTTTCTCCTTGGATTTTCGCTCGTCCACTACGGATTTTCGCTCTTCCTCTATGGATTTTCGCTCTTCCTGAGATCCTTCTAGCTTGCTAGTTGATTGTAGTTGTGATTCTTGTTGCTCGTCCTGGGGCTTTGCGATTTTTTCTCCTAACATGTCGTTTTGTTCTTGCTGGTTTCCTTGAGGCCGCTCGACTGGAGGTAGAAATTGAGCTATTGTCTCGGATAGATTGGATTTTATTGTCGTTAGGTGCTCTCGCAACGTATTAACCTCGGTTTTTAAGTAAAACTGAAACATGTCAGTCTGCAACTTGTTGAATTCGGCCAGCGATTCGTCTAGTTTCGCCTTATTGCCTACTATAGGTCAGCAAGCCTGGTGGAACAAAAATCATGCATCGCAGTATTACCACTTTCGTCCAAACATTCCCTGAAGTTGTCTCTATTCTTACGCAACATTTGACGCCCCAGTAGTTGAAATTTCCGAACACATTCAAATATTTCTTTCTCCAACGTGACCCCGACCAAACACTCAACAAAAGCCCGTCTTTGGGAGCCATCCTTTAGGAATATCTCTAGCTCAGGAATGTCCATTTTATTCACCACTGAGAGGCGCTCGAGGGATTGTATGAGTGCATTATGGTTGTATTCTCGGGTGGCGTAAAATGGATAGGAAAACCCTCTAACATCGTGGTATAGAGCTTTGAATATGGATACTATTTCATAGTCATCTCGTGGAATGATTTTGGGCCGCCTAGGTCGATGTCCATGATTTGATCCTTCTGTAACCTCGTCAGGTGCCAAGTAATTGCGTGGGGGATTTCCGTAGTCAGTTGTGTTCTGTCTGTTGGTAAATACCCGCCCTCTAACCATCGTATTGAAAATTCTCGTGATACCCGAAAAACCAAATCCTCTAAATGTTTTATAGCGATTTCGTAAGTTAGGAAATGCTACAAAAATCAGACGTTGCCCATGCCTTACCCCCGCCATTCAGCCATAGAAGTGCCTAACTTTGAGGTGCTGCCGGATGGGGATCCGAATTCTGGGGAACTCGCAGATGACATTGTTGGATTGGACACAGTTTTGAACTTATGAGCCTAGGCCTACCTGCGTTATTAGCCAAATTCTTGAGCATATAATATGTATTTAGAAGATCTTACGTTGAGATGAATCCCTGGAAATGACAAACGGACTATGCGGTTGATGTCAAGATGGATGTATGAATGGCGCTTCTAAACGATCAGTTTGGCCAGCATGAATCTGTTTCTACAGCTATAAATATAAAAGATCGAGAATCAGGGGGCAAGGGGTTGGGCATGTGATTAAACCTCTTCAGGGAGGATTCCAGACACTAGGTCTCAATAATCAGCTTAGAATAATGCCTCCTGCCTGGGTTCCAAGGAGACTACATCAAGTTGTGATAGCGACCAACCCCGAAAAAGTGGTGTTGGCCAGGACGGTGCATAACGAATTCGCACCTTAGTGGCTCGGGTTGGCTTATCTGCAGGTAGAGCTGCCGTGTTCAAAGATGTATGTTCCCTAAAAAAGGTGCATTTTTTATGCACGAGATAATCGAACGTGTCGGCGGGACAGAGTTCATTCAGATCGAGCCAATTGAAAACCCCTCGTATATCTACATTATGGCGGCTTGAATAAAAGTTGCAAGCATTATAAAACTAAAATCTTGTCGTAGACGCTTAAAGAAGCATTCGGGATTTTCTTAAAGACTTATTAAAGCGTTCTATAAGGCTTTCATCATCTAGCTAAAGAAAAGAGGGTTTTATCAGGCTTATTGCTCTTACTGAAACCCCTATGTATCAAACGCACATCGGTTGCTTGTGCCCCCCATTGGATATATGTGGATTATTTGGTTGGATGAATGTTTTCGATTGATCGCAACCGATCGATGTGTTTGCTATTTGTGAGCCAACTCAGGTTTTGGGCTTGCGATCGAGCCGTGCATGCACAGGTGCCGGCCGGCCAGACAGAGAACCTTTAATTCGTCTACTTTTCACCTATGCCATCACATTATATTCTAGGCAACAAGAACGAATTGAAACTTTTGAAGTGCAGTAGATATAGATACTGTACGAGCAACAAAAAACCGGATTCAACCGGGTGATTACACACACGGGGTCCTACTAGCATATTTAATAAGTACTCTATATAGAATCTGTTTTTTCTTATCGCAAATTTCCGGCCAATTTTGCGGTGCGATAATTCGCCACTATTGGCCCATTTCAGCTACTTGAGGGGTGTACTGATTTGATTGGATCAATGAGCAAGAACGTCCGATCGTTTACATCAATGTCTTCAGCATGTACTCGTAAGTCTCCTAACATTCTCATCATTGATCAGATAACTCCGATAAGATTAGATAATCCCAAGATTAGCTGCCAACCATGGTGCCTTGAGGCCTGAAATCACCCTGCATTTAATGGTTGAGCAGCAGAGTACTTGTTTCTGGACTTTATTTCTTCTGGCACCTTTCCTGCCCTACAAATCCCACCCCCTTCTGGTCACTCTCCGCTGTCAACCATCAATTGTATCTCTAGTATAAGATATCAATCTTGCACTATATTGGCTAAAAAGTATGCCAGATACTTGGTGTATCTTAAGAATTTGGTGTCAGGCGCCGGCACTGCACCATCCTCACCGCTAGGTACAGTATACCTAAATAATACCGTATTATCTAACCATGTCCGTTCTTTTTCGTAGCGTTGCAGGACGCTAGATCTGATGTTTTCTCGTGCCTAGACTCTCCCCCGCTGCTCGTTCCTCGCATGCGGAGGGAGTTTAAATTTGCCAAGTCTAGGCACGAGAAAAGATCTGATGCTTCTATTTGTGCCAGTTACGCTAGCTTCTATGCAGCAGCTCCACGGCGAATAAGAGACCGCCATCGAGTTGCATATGCCGCCTGTAGCGCTACAAAGAAACCGGATACAGTCAGATAATACGGTAATACGGATCAATGAGTCTCGCTATGAAAATCATAGATTCAATTGGAGCCAGCGTTTACCCCATCTTCCCCGCATTGTTCATCACCTTCAAAAATAGAATTTTACAACCTTTCGTAAAAGCACAGTGCTTAACCAGTTGTATCCTACGTGTGCTCCATCTCATTTGATTTTGGACACTGCAGTTCGGGCTCTTCGCCCAACACACCCTGCCGCAGACCCGTGAAAGTATGCAGATGCATACGGCATAAACACTTGCCCACCATTCCAAATATCCAACAAGCCGCATGTAATAAATTGCTTTTTCGCGGAAGCAATCGACATTGTGAATCAGAAACAATTGCTGTGCTTGTAAAAAAATCTCCTCAAGTCTCATTGCAATTGGTGCCCTCTTTGTTTGCATTATATCCGCAAGTCCATTGAAAGTTTTGGCCTACCAAGGACACTCTCATCGGACCTTCAATATAACCCATGTCCTCGTGGTGCTCCGGTCCCACAACGGCTAAACTAAAATACAGTGTCGCCTCAGAGACAACAGCCTTCCTTTCAGTACATCTTGGAATATGGCCGCCATACAAAATTTGATCGTCGCTATTGATTTCGGAACAACGTACGTAGTCGGGCCTTCACCTCCTACGGATTAACTACAGTTCTGACAATAAACAAGATACTCGGGCGTAGTTTGGACCTACAAAGACCGAGAACCATGCGTCATTGACAGATGGCCGCAACCAGATAACAGGCGGAGCCCAAGGGTCAGCAAAGTTCCAACACTTATCACATACGACCAAAATGGACAGGTATTGGAATGGGGTTATAAAGCCCAGAGTGCCGCCGCTCCACTAGCTTGGTTCAAACTACTTTTAGATGAGAACGAACACGAATTCTACAACGAATACCTTAACAGCCGCTTTGTCCAGGAGTTCCGCAAGAATTGTCCCAAAGGCAAAACCACAACCAGTGTTGCGATCGACTACCTGCAGCAATTATGGACCTACGCAAAGTCATATATTTCGAGAGATCGTGGAGTAGACTTCGAGAACACTTATTCTATTCAGGTGGTGATTTCTGTGCCGGCAATATGATCACCACGGGCAAGAACTCGAATGAAATTTATTGGGCATTCCGTCTTCAACTTACCGGAAGATGATATTGATATCATCTCTGAACCAGAGGCAGCCGCCTTCGCGGTCGTGCCACATTATCCCAATCAACTGCAGGTATGATTCTATAGGGAATATATAAAGAATGATGTGTTACTTACAGTTGCTGGTATTTTAAATGGTAGAGAGGTACCGTGTTGACCGTCGTAGATGCTGGTGGTGGCACTGTTGTAAGTCTGGCCAGTTTTCTATGGACACTCTCAAATTTCCAGGGCGCCAGTTATTTCTTTCCCTGGCACCGTCCCCGCAGTCTCGACCATAAAACTAATGCCCGTTTGTATTCTTAATTGACACCGATCAATCCACAGGATCTCATCAGCTACAAAGTCAACCAGATCAACCCACTTAAATTGAGCGAAATCGTCGCAGGCGATGGTAAGTACCCTATTTTCACTGGCTTATATGACGTGAAATGTGCTGATTCTGTAGGTGGCATGTGTGGGTCTATTCATTTGAACATCGCCTTCCACGACCACGTTGCGCATTTGGTCGGAGAGGATTTCCACAATACACAGAAGTATAGTCAGGACAGCATTCGGGATATGATGAGTCAGTTTGATATGCAAATCAAACCCCGCTTCACCTTGGAGGACAAGAGCAACTCGAATGTCGATCTTCGGAAAGTGTCAAGGATGGAGAATGGAACTGTCTCTAACGACACTATTATCATTTCGCAGTCAGTTAACCAAATCTAATCGTCCCCCGTCTGTATTCGTATTTAGCTAAATACATGACTACAGCGAAGAAATGAAAAATATATTTAAGCCAATTGGAGATCAAGTGGAATTTCTAGTCCATAAACAAAGAAACGCAATTCGAAAGAAGCGCGATTACCGCAACGCCCCAATCAAGGTAGGTCATCCCAGTCATATCGACAGATTTGAAGACTATACTGAGGGAATTATTTCACAGGTAGTTTTAGTTGGCGGATTTGGCGACAGCGATTATCTTTTTGAGCGATTTCGTACTGCCTTTGGGGAGCAAGATAATATGGAGATATTTGCTCTAGAGGGTCTTGGGCAAGTTCCTCCCTAATGAAAACCTCGCACTGCTGGAATCAAAGCTAATCTAACAAATAGTTGGAAGGCAATTGCCGAAGGTGCTGCATTGTGGGGATTAGAGCGATCTGAACACCGTGATCCCTTACTTGGTTCCCGGATCCAACGATACAGCTATGGCGTAGTGCATCGAAATCTATCAACCACGTCTAACACAGGTTCAATTCCAAGCACAGATGACAACGCCGTTACTTGGATTGTGAAAGAGGTTGATATAACCATCCCCCCTGAGGAGGATTATGAGTGACAATTTTAGGGAGAAACTGTGGAGAATACCTACCACTGGCGCCGCGAGTTTCAAAGAACGATCAGGAAGGCATGGTGGGATCGTGGAGGTTTCGACGATGATATTGTTTATCAGTCCAAAGGATCCCAGCAGCGCTTCATAACATTGAAGACGATGCACTGGAAGTTACTTACCATGGTACAAATGTGTAATCCAATAAATTGGATCGGGAGGATGCAAGATTTCAGCTATACACTGGACATCAAAGTCATGGAATCGTCGTTACGGTGTCGGCCCGAGCTCACAGGGCAGAATCGAGAGATGTTCGAATACGAAATTCAATGCCCAACCGAATGGATTGGTGGTTGAGGTAAAATTGAAGTGATCACAGGGAGGTGGCGAGGAATCGGTAGACTGGTGGCGGGGGCGTGGATTTGCACATTTATATCAATATCATTCATCAATATACTTTCACATTGTGTTGCAATATGGATGGGAGAACCGTAGGCGTGTATAGACTATCGTGCAGGGAACGAGAGAGAGAATCCTGAAGATATACACAAGAGAGTGGTGACAGTTGCCCGGCCTTTTGCCACACTGTGCCACCCAGATACACAACAAATTCATTGTCCAGGTTATTAAACCTTTGAATGTTTCCATGCAGTCCGTACAGTTACTGGTTGGGTGATGTCGTTCGGTTAATCATAGCGCGACATGGATTTGAAGGGGCAACCAAAGGCTGTGCAAGGCTTGCCTCAAATACGGCTGAAAATCTTTGGAATGATCTTGAAGTAAATTTTCAATGGTGGCGATCACCAGTACTCACGTCACATAGAA
>WHVE01000383.1:0-124803 GCA_015178995.1 Trichophaea hybrida | reverse complement strand
TTGTACAGCAATTACTATAGCAACTAGAGTGGAAACGTCTAAATTCGTAGGTCTAATCCTACTTGTAAAAACTCATGTTATACTATGTATCGTTTCTACATCAGCAAAATGGAATTTTTGCTCCGGGAGTGCCAGTGCAAGGTTCTGAAGCCACCGGGAGCGCCGGTGTAAGGATCTGGAGCCTCCGGGAGCGCCTGTGTAAGGTTCAGGACCGTTCAGGATCGCCGGTGCAAGGTTCAGAACCCTCCGGAAGCGCCAGTACACGATTCCGGAGCCTGCGGGAGCGCAGGTATATGATTATGGAGCCTCTGCATTGTGAAAAACATGTTTATGCTCGAGCGCAACCACCAAGGCGCTTGAGTAGAACTGGTATGCGGACATAGGTACTTCAAATTGTAGTTTCTATTGATATCTATCTACAGTCAGTATATACACGGTTGGACGAATACAAAAGGGAAGACAAGAGACGGAGAGATGGACAAGATGGATCTCCAGCGGGCTTAGAGAGATTAAGATGTATCTCCAGTGGGCTTGGAGAGAGATGGACATATGGATCTCTAGCGGGCTTGGAGAGTGATGACCAGATGGATCTCCGCGGGCTTACAGAGATTAAGATGGATCTCCAGTGGGCTTGGAGAGAGATGGACATATGGATCTCCAGCGGGCTTAGAGAGTGATGGCTTAGGGAACGATGACGAAATAGATCTCAAGCGGGCTGGGAGCGAGCTTAAAGAGTGATGGACGAGATGGATTTCGAGCGGGATTGAGGCAGCCGAGACTGAGTAATTGTGAGAGAGAGGGTCGCTGAAGCTGGTTGCTGAAACCGAGGGCAGGACAGAAAGCGAGTAATTGGTGCAACATCCGGTTTGGGAGATGTTAACCAACGATTGCGAAGCCGAGTGGAGGAGTTAACTTGGGTAGAGAGGAGAGACTGCATATACAGTTGCACGTACAGTACTCTCGGCTGCACGTATGGTTCTCTCGGCTGACTGTACGGTGCTCGGCAGCAAGTGCATGGGAGGGGGTGTCGGTAGCCGCAGCTGGTTGCAGAGGGCGAGGGTCAGTCAGAGTGCGAATGTAATTCGTGCTAGACTTGGCTTGAGAGCTTGTGAGCTGCAGAGACACCAGAGTTGGACGAAACCTCTGAGAGTTTGGATTCTTATGGGAGAAACTAGGACTCGATTTGGTAAGTTGCATGTTCGATAGAGAGTAGCTTCGCTGTTCAGGGTCGGCGCATATTCTTCGGCCTCCCACTGTCGTCAGTTGCTTGGCTGGTGCCACTCAGCTATTTGCCGACTGTCCGTTTTTTATCGGCGCATACGTTTAGGCTTTCCACAGTTGTCAGCTTCTTGGCCGAAGCCATTCAGCTGTTTGTGGGCTGTCAGTTTGTTATCGGCAATTCGGAGCAGAAGGGTCTGAGACCATTAACTAGCTGTTATTGGTTATCAAAAGTGTGGGAGCTCGTTTGCTAGCCATCCAAAAAGATTGGCTCTGGCGTCCGAGACGAGTTATAGCCGATGACATCCTTGTTGCAATAATGAGGGGAGAACCGTGTGTGTAGATTAAGATACTAAGTGTAGAGAGAAAGAGAAGGAAAAGACTCGAGATATATACAAGAAAGTTGTGTGCCTTGTGCCCTACGGCTTACAGTCAGCTCCGTCATCGGTCAGGTCTATTTATGCAACAATCCTAATCAGGAGAATCGCGAGTGATCGTACATGATTGCGCAGCGAACTTGTTAGGTGTAACAATAACACATGTACACTTCAGCGCAACAAATGTGCAGCGCCCTAGTGTAACGAGGAAGTGTAGGCTACCTTGGCACCGGAGTCTGGGACAGTTGGAGGTCCCAATGCCATTCAGGACGCAATGGGCTGGAAAGCGGGCAGATGCCGGCACGTGCAGGTCTCTGAGCAGTTTTCCATGGAAAAGTGCGACCAAGCGGTGATGGCGGCTACTGACGTCGGGAAGGCGAGTGGAGGAGTGAGGATCTTCGGGGTTCTTTGGTTTGGTGGTCTCTCTTTTCGGTTCTTTTCTTATGTCCTCATTAATCTTTTTACTTTTTGCTTTTGCTTTCTTTTGTGAGAGGAGACGATGGGTAGCAGTTGCGGAGCTTCGCCATCTAGCCGGCTTGCCCAGAGGCGTCAGGGATTAGGGGTCTGTCATACTCTAAATAGAGTGAATACAGTATGATTAAAACAAACATAACGGACTTTAGGAAGCTGCAAAGCCGGGTAATGTTTACACTACTTGGAGGGGTATGGATTGTTTAAAAAGGGCACGCCTGTCCGTAGCAAGGCACTTTCAACCATCCCCGCTACACACCACCCACACGAATACAGAACAGTTGTGCAACGCAAAGGACGCTCTCCCAGACAGAATACGTGCAACAACACAACACAAGAGAAGGTAATGATATACCTTGTTCGAATTATTTTATTGATGAGAGATACGTACACTGGTTCACAGTAATATTGACAGGCAACATAATAAAGAAGATATGTCCGATATTAGTTTGTCTTCGCTTCTCGAAGAGAATAAGAGCGACGCAGCGATAACGCACGTAACTGACTCGATGAAGGACGTGGACTTGAGGTCAACCATTCCTGACGTGGACTTGAGGTCAACAATTCCTGATGCTTGCGAAGAGGAGAGTAATGAGCCGGTGGACACTGTTGTTACAGCACGGGTGGATTATATGAAGCGCAATGAATTTGTGACGAAGATGGGAAGGTATCCACCCGAGCAGCAGGTAGCAGTTATTGCGACGGCAGTCTACGATCTGGATACAGGTGTCGCAAGGTTGGAGGAGGAGATGAATGCCAGGTTCGACCGACTCGAGAAGAAGGTGGACACGAGGATGGGAGATTTCGAGGATCGCATGGGTCGCATGGAGATGATGCTGAGGCAGATACTCGATGAAGCCAGAGAAGCCAGAGAAACCAGAGTGAGTAGAACTTGACTATCTGATTTACTCAGGCCCTTTTCTTAACTATCTGACTATATTTGAAGGAGTCTCGGAAGGGTGGTTCAAAGTGAGCTTGAATGAGGATCGAGGGAGATGCTATGGGAATGCGCGACCGATGGATTACAATATGAGTGGCACGAATGAAATGATGATATTCTGATGTTGATGGCCACTCAGACTGTATATATATATAATTTGAACTTGGGCAGTTTTTGCCTCTAGACATACAGTTTGCGGTTGAAGTATTGTATCGTGAGAATATGAGGCTTTCGCGAAAGCCGGGTAAGTTCGCCATGCTTGGAACTAATGAAAAGAATAGTATGAATTATGCTCATAGTGTGATTATTGAAGAGGGGGGCCCTGTTCGAAGAATGAGGGGGTGTAACCTGAGAGCGAAGGAGAGAATAGTATAAAGACGATGGTGTTAAGTGAGGCACGAGTGTGATACGAGGGGACCGATGGGAAGTATCTTTTGTATTTAGGAGAAGTACTATTATCACATGACTACTGAGCGAAACGATGGTATCTCTGACTGATTACATTTGCAAGACCCGGCTGTAGGACGGTATATGATTCTCCTTGCAAACGTGGGACATGTAGGCCATAAGCTACCTGCTTGCAGCAGCATTGTTAGGTACCGGTCACGGTAACACGCATACATTTCAGTGCGACGAACGTGCAGTGTACTCAGTGATTCGCAGGCAGCTATCAGACGGATGGCGCACTTGGACTCAGGGCCAGGGCAGCAGCTAGCGAGAGCGATCAACGAGTATGCCAAGGCCCTCCGCGGCCACGGCACCAAAGTCGTGATCGACAGGGTCCCTGAACACTCAGGCATTACCGGAAACGAAGAGGCCGACCGCCAAGCGAACAAATCGCGAGAAGACCGAGGGTACACAGTACGCGAGCGAATAGACACCTCGGCTGCGAATAAAGCTAGACGGAAATACAGTATGATTAAAACAAAAACAAAACAAAACAAAACATGCAGTGTCCTAATATAACAAGGAAGTATAGGCTACCTTGGCACTGGAGTCTAGGACAGTACTAAAAGTACATTGCCTCGCTGCGCTCAGCTATCTCCCACGCCCTCTTGTCGATCGCATCATCATTTTCATAATATTCTTTCCATCATGATCGGGTTTCACCTCCCGTTCTCAACAATCTCATACTATAAGCTTGACATCAGTACATAATATTAATACAGTCTTTTCATTCTCATCCCCCAGTTATGCTCTTCATTCTATCGCATCTTAATCTATATTTGTTGTAACATTATTCTAAGTAGCTTATGGTCTACCAAACCGGCTTCAGAGACTGACTGCTCTCTATCCTACTTAAGTCCAGCACTCGGCTTCACGATTGTGGGATTACGTCTCTCAAGCCAGGTTTTGCCCCAAATACACTCATACTCCATCCAGTGTTCTCAACTGTCCCGTCCGTCCGTCCTCACCTAGGACGGGGACGGGAGGCAAAACGCCGTCCGCCTAGGGCAGGAAGGAAATGGCGCCACCTTTTTGGAGGAGGACAGTGACAGACGGTTAGGACGGCCGATGACGGAGTTTTCACTGTCCCCGGCCGTCAACTACCGACATCCATGGAGGATGATTTCTCAGTGTACATAAAACATAATCTCCTCGAAACATCCATTTGTAACCCTTGTTCTGTGCAATTCAGACTCGATTACCAATCATAATTGTAAATTATCTAAATATACTCATGTCGCCGAGTGCTAAGCTCGCCAAGGGATGTGCCTTTAACACTGCGCAGTCACTGTACCACATCACTGTGCCACATCACGGTGCCACATCGCGGTGCCCCATCACGTAGCGAGCTTAGCACTCGGCGATATGAGTATTGTGTAACCGCCAAATGACGGTCGGGGACGGTGGATGTCAGCAGGGGACAGCGAACACACTGTCATTCATATGCTAAGATGGGACTGACAGTTTTGGCGCGGTGCCGTCCCCGGCCATCGGACGGGACAGTTGAGATCACTGACTCCGTCTTGGCCCTCGCTTCTATAGCCAGCTGCCACTACTGCGTCTCGCACCTGACTACCTCCCATGCACTTGATGCCGAGCACCATACTGTGCAGCCTCTCCTTTCTACCTAAGTTAAGTTCTCCTCATGGCTTCCCCATCATGGGTTAAGTTTTCCAAGCCTGATCCTGCACCAATTACTCGCATTCTGTCTTGCCCTCGCTTTCAGCAACCCGCTTCAGCGACCGTATCTCACAATCATTAGTGCTCAGTAGCATCAATCTGTCTCCCTGCCCACTCGAAATTGACTTCATCCATAAGCTCGCTCTAGATCTTCTCCTCCATTTCTCTTCAAGCCCACCTGAGAACCATCTGATTCATCTCTCTCCAAACCTGCTTGAAAGCCGTCTCTCATCCCCTTTGTTTTCGTCCAACCATGTATATATTGTAGATAGATAGATATTGTAAGAGTATACAACCATGTATGGCCTCGTATAGGAGTAGATACGGTTGCAAACGTGGATATGTGCATATAGTAGAGTAGTATGTAGGTAAGATTATTGCTAGAGTGCAATGGCACTCCCTGCGAAGTGACTATATTCTAGGCGGTTACCCAGCCACCAATACGAATATCAATAGAAACAAGATTACGCCATTATCCAAGGTGTATGCAAATGTGAATTCAAGAGTGCTGAGCATCTAAGGAGCGCTACGCTAAGCCGCTGGCCAGAGCTTCGGACTCTTGCTAAAGCCTCAGACACTGGCCAGAGTCAATCTTCATTGCTATGCAAAACTTTATACGCTGGTTAGATCTAAGCTTCACCGCAAACCAAAGCTTTGTATGCTGGCTAGAGATAAGCTTCATCACTAGCTGAAGCTTCATATGCTGGCCATAGCTTCGATGGAAAGGATATTGAAGGGGAGGTTGGAAAGTGAAACTGCATGAAAGGAAAAACGCAGCGAAAGCCGGTGGAAAGCCTGAAAAAGCCTGAAAGTTTGCTGCGCCTTCAAAGTATGCCCCTGTATGATACCTTCTGGTTTAGCTTTGATGCTGCTGAAAGCCTGAAAGAGCATGAAAGCAACTCGTACGGTTTTTGCGATGAAATGCAAAATAGCCTGTATTCTGTAAAGTACACAAGCGCATTTACACATAGAAATTTGTATGGTAGGGCGAAAAAAATCCAAGCTGAGAACTGCTGGCAGACTGCACTCGCTTACATGCATGGTGTATTTTCCATGAATTTTCTTCACTGCCATATTTCTAAACAACCACAACACTGTAGACATTCGAAATTGATTTAAATACTTCTAGGCTAGTAATCTAGTATTGATAGACTGTGCGCAAATTCTATGCAGGCTAGAGGTAACCTTCACTGCTAGCTAAAGCTTTATATGATGGCCAGATCTTTAGTAGAAACGGTATTGAAGTGAAAGTTGTACATGAAACTGCACGAAAGGCAAGACGCAGTGAACGCCGGAACAAAGCCTGAAAGTTTGCTATGCTTTCAAAGTATACCCCCGTCTGACCCCTTCCGGATTTGATTTCATGCGGGTAAAAGCCTGACAGTGTGTAAGCGACCGGTACGGATTTGCAATGCAATGAAAAATAATTTGTGGTCTGAGAAGTACGCAAGCCTGTTTCTCCATACAAATTTGTATGGCAGGGCGAAAAAAATCCATGCTGAGATCTGCAGGCACACTACATTGCTACATGCATGTTGTACTCTCCGCAAATTTTCTTCAATGCCATATATCTCAACAACCACAATACTGTAGACATTCCAAATTGATTTAACTGACTCCTAGGCTAGTAATTTAGTATTGATATACTGTGTTCAAATTCTTTATTATTTGTGGTGTTGTTGTTGTTCGGTGAAGTGACAGCATCACGGCTGTGGTGTGTTTGTAGTGCGACATGGTACTGAGATATACGCTGTAGCAGTTTGCCATACAAATTTATATGGCATGGGCGAAAAAAATCCATGCTGAGAAGTACTGTAAGTCGGTTTTCATGTTGCGGGGCCGTTGCCACTCAGATTTTACATCTGACAGGGATTATTTCGCCGTTACACACATACAAAAATCGAAACCTTTAGCCATACTGTTCTGCTAACTGGATTTCTAGCCGGACTTTGTCCTCTTGTCCGCCGGATATTCGGGATGTTCATCGGCTAGCGGACGCTGTGCAGCTCGTGAACTCGAATGGATGATTATGGTTATGCGCTTCTCTTTGGGGTCCTTGTTGGACTCTACTTCTGTGCCTTGGGTCCCAGCAGGACTGGTAGCAGCTGTTGATTGAGAAGTATCTGCCGATGAGGAAGAGGAGATCAATCGATGTCCTGTTTCACTGCGTGAGGATACCGGGGTAATCGGGGGAGGAGATAACTGGGAACCAACAGTAGCCCCCGATAACGTCTGTATTGGCAGGTTGCGAGCCGGCAGGTAGTCGAGCAATTCATCATCCGTATCTCCGATTTCGTTTGGTGGATCAGAGAGAAGTTCATCATCTGAATATTCGGTCTCCTGTGCATCATATATCAAGTCAGCACTATGTACCAGCCATGGGAAGATGGCTCACCTCCGGCTGGCACGAGGCATTGTACAAAGGAGATGAAGTTTGGATGTACTCATTCTCATAGGTAGCATATCCTTCTCCCTCTTCGTCCACCACCTCTTCATAATTCACCACCTTTCCCTTCGATCGTCTGGTTGCTCTGCCACTGTCCTTGTGTTGGGCCCCAGTATTTGTCATTGGTCTCGGGTACTTTCTTCTCGCCATTCAGTGGCCGATGGATATGATGCGCACGAACAAGGGTGAAGAGGGGTGTCCAAGTGAGAGGGAGGATTGAGACAGGCACAGGAGGACACTTGTAATGGTAGATGTATCGTTCAGTGGGAATATTGAATCATTGGGATCGGACTTCAACTAGTATGGGTCCACAAGAGGAACCGCAACCTAGATTGCACTGACGTATATTGCCATATGATCAAGAGGAATCTTCATAACATGGTTCAGCTTGGCTGAGGGCAAGTGGACACGATTGGGGGGTGGGAGCCGGCGAGAACGACCGAGAGAAGGCCTAGGACCCGACAGGTGGCCAGCGGAGGCGAGAAGACGAAGGCCGGTGCCGACCAAGGGATAGCAGAGGCGAGGGCGGCCAACTTTGAGTTTAAGTTAGAAGTTTGAGTTTGAGTTTGAGTTCAAGCCAGGGCCTGGGCCAGAGCCCAAACAGGAGCCAGGACCAGGGAGGAGCGAGCAGAGGAGCCTGGAGCAAAAGAAAGGAGTATATAGGGAGGGAGCGGAGCGGCAGTGGGCAGGCAAGCAGCGGCTTAAGCATCAACCCACCCACCCGCACCAGTGTTAAGTTTTATTGGTTTAGACTCTACACCCAGCGAAAGGCTTTCGGCCCGGAACGGGAGTCCACGAGGGGTGGCAGCTGCACCGGCGGCCTCCACTCCCCCGAAGCGGCAACCTCATTGATATTTCATTTACTGTATCGTTTCGTTTAAGCTTGCCTTGTTTTTGCCCCGTTGCTTTCAGTCGAAGATTTTGCAAATGGTTCTGTACGTACATCGCGGAAGTGCAGATGGACTTTAGTGTCATTTGGCAACTTCCAACTTCGTAAAGTTCGAAAAGAAAGTTTGAAATGAATGCTGGTTCCAAAAGCGAAATTCCGTTGGTCGCTTGGCATCCGCTGGTTAGTCCAAAGTTACCGAAAGTCATGCAGTTAGACGTTTGGGCTCTTGCGCAGTTCTGCTGATTGACTAACCTCTGGCATCGTGAAGTTTGGTCATTTGGTCATTTGTCATTTGACAATTTTGTGGAATTGGAAGCACTGGCCAGTATCGGAAGCAGTGGGCAGCATCGGAAACAGTGGGCAGCATCGGAATACAGTCAGCATCGGAAGCACTGGCTGGCTAATGCCCGGTCTTAGCTCTCGGAGTTAGCTCAACATAGTGTGCGGTAGCCATCACCATCGCCATCGCCTTCACCATCACCATCACCATCACCATGGAGATTGAGTTGATAATTGATTATGATCGGCTGCACTCGCACTTGTATACATGGAGATTGCGTAGGATTCAAGCAGCAGATTCCTCTCACAAAACTGACTCGGAAATCTGACCTCCCCAAGACCCAAATTACTACCATCAAGCATGTATATTCAATGATAATCCTCAACACCATGGCCTTTAAACATCGTGAGATTGAGAGCCTTGCAGGTGGCGGTAGCGTAGCTTGGTTGGTAGTAAGCATTGGTATGCAAGGTGGTCGACGTCATGATTCCGACAGAATAAGCTTTCGACTGTAAGTTTAGATCATGATTGCGCTGGTATGCGTCATCGCACTTTAAATGGTGTATGTTTCTAGAGCCGCCTCCGGGAGCGCCGGTGCAAGGTTCAGTCTCTCTGCCGCTCTCAAGTTCTCATCCATCTTGTCTCTCTTTCCTTCTAGTTACCTCCAGCTTTACCTGCGAATTGCCAGTCAACAGTCAGTCAACATGATGAGCCAGCTCTCATCTCTCCTCACTCAATCCATCGCTTTCGCCAACCATGTGGTCCTCATCTCTACCGCCGTTTCAGAGACCGACTCCAGAGACCGACTCCTCTCTATCCAAGTTAAGTCCTCCACTCAGCTTCGCGATCGTGGGATAACTTCTCTCAAACCAGGTCTTGCACCAATTACACTCGCACTCTGTCTGGCCCTCGCTCTCTGCAGCCGGCTGCAGCTACCGACTCTCCCCCCCATGCACTTGCTGCCGAGCACCATACGGGCAGCCTCACCTCTCTACCCAAGTTAAGTCTCCACTCTGCTTCGCGATCGTTGGTTAAAATCTTCCAAACCAGACTCGCACAATTATTCGCGTTCTGTCTTGCCCGCGCTTTCAGCAACCAGCATCAGCGACCGTCTCTCTCAAAATTACTCGTGCTCGGCAGCCACAATCCCGCTCGAAATCCATCTCGTCCATCTTCTCTTTAAGCTCGCTCTCTGCAGCCGGCTGCAGCTGCCCACTCTCCTTCCGATGCACTTGCTGCAGAGCACTGTACGTGCAGCTCTCCTCTCTCTACCCAAGTTATGTCCTCCACTTGGCTTCCCGATCGTGGATTAACATATTGCAAGCCAAATCTTGTGGAGTGAGACATGGCCAATCACTTTGCTTACGTCCGTGTCTTGGCTAGACGTAAGCAACCTGATTGGTCGAGCCGAGGCCCCGTAATGGGGAGCAGATCCGGAACGGGCGACAGCAACTGTGGATAGACTATTGTCATTTCATACTACTACCGATCTCGCATCAATTGCTCGTCTTCTGTCCTGCCGCGCTTTCAGCAACCAGCTTCAGCAACCATCTCTCACAATTACTTGTGCTCCGCAGCCTCAATTTTGATCCAGCCCGCTCGAAATCCTTCTCTCTTTAAGCTCGTGTTGACGCTACTTGACTGATGTCACTGCTCTGGGTTTAGCCCAGAGAATCTCGACGTCATTCGGAGGTATGGCCGTAGCCTTCTCGGACATCGAGCCGAGAGCACCAGCCATCCATCCGGACTTGAGCACAACATCCAGCCCGAATGTTCGGCTCCGGGTATGATATGGTTCCAGGCGGGCCCCAGATATGGCACCTTCCGGCATGCGCCATTCTCATATATAAGCTTTGTCTTTCTCTTCTTGTACTTTAGACAATTCAGCACATTCGTTCTTTCCCTCTGATTTGCTCTCAACAGCTCGCTCCAAGATCTATCTCTCCGAGCCCGCTTGAGATCCATTTCATCCATCTAGTCATCTGGTATTTCTCTACAAGTCCGCTTGAAAGTCGTCTCTCACCTCCTTTGTTTTCGTCCAACCGTATATATATAGTAGATATCAATAGAATCAAGATTTCACCCTCATCCAAGGCCTGTGCAAACGTGAATTCGGGAGTGCCGAACATCTCAGGATCGCCGAGAATTTCAATAGCGCCGAGGTTGAATCTCAGGAGCGCTGAGGATCCCATAAGTGTCGAGCATTTTGTATGTTTAAATTTGAAGCGAAATTGCATCTACTAGATAGGGCAAAGGAGAGATGTCACGAAATCATATGCGCTGCCCAAGGCACTGGAAGAATCGCAATGAAAACACTGCAATCCCAATGTACTAAACTTTGCTGTAGGCCCAAATGACTGAATCCATCCATATGTCCAAACGACTGAATCTCTCAAGCTTTGATGCAGGCCCAAAGTGTGAACTACATTGACGGTTTCAGAAATTTGCTGCAGGCCAAATAACCAAACATCTCAAACAGCCAAAGGACCAAATCCGTCCGAAGGACAGCTGAATGACAAATAACTTCGGCTGCATTTCCAAATTAAACTAGAACGAGGTCCGTGTATGAGCCGCACACATGATACTGTTCGTATATGGATCCAGTAGACCGATCATTCAAAGCCTATTGTAAAACTGTATATCGTAAGTTATAAAGAATAAAACCGACGAGATGGCTTTCCTTGTTGAAGCATTGCTTTCATCTGGCTACAGCTGCTCTGCACTCTGTAAGTGGTTTCATGTAAACGATGGCAGACAAGCCTCTCACCTTCTGACTGACCACGGCCATGCCACCAGCTCGCACACTGCGGGTGGCCGCCCCAGATGCACAAGAATGCCCATACCCCGACTGCGCAAGTATGTTCGTCTGGGAGGGAAACCTCACGCGTCACCTCCTCACAAGCCATTCAGGTCACCTGTCGCCACCAGCCCGCCGTCGCCGATTGCTCTTGCTGCGTCAGCGATTGTACTCATCGCATCGGAGCCCTACGGAAACACCTGAATCCGATGACGATATCCCTAGATTCGACGAAATCCCAGAGGACACTGACTCTGAAGATATTGGCCGCTACTGACAAGTCCCACGGCCTCATTCTCCAGCCCAGGAATCCGACTCGGAAGAAGCTGAGCTGGAGAATGGCCTGATCGATGAGCGGGACCCGGAAATCGAGGTTCACCCCACCGCCAGCAGGACCTTCAGAGACGATCCCGACTACAATGATTTTCAAGGCCTTATCGATTACCCGTGGCAACCCTTTCATTGCGCCGAAGATTTCAAACAGGCCTTGAGGTTCATTGAAGCTCACTATCCGAAGTCACAAATTGATCGTCATTTCAACGAAGGAGGATGCAAGACTCCCGGGCTCTATTCCTACAGCTCTGGATGGACCATGTATAATCAAATCTATCGGATGGATAACCAGTTGCCGAAATGAAAGGAGGCTTCTGTCACCACACCAAACGGCCGAAAGGTTTTCTATTTCCGAGATCTTGTGGAATGCGCACAGTACCTCCTTCGCCAGCGCCCATATAGAGATCACATGGTATATGGACCGATCCGGGCCATAGATTCTGAGGGCGACCCAGTGTACTCCGAAATGAATTCTGGCGACTGGTGGTGGGAGACACAGGACAAACTTCCCCTGGGGGCAACAATGGTTCCGCTGATCTGCAGATCAGATGAGACTCAGCTCACAGACTTCTCCGGCGACCAGAAAGCATGGCCGATATACCTAACCATCGGAAGAATCCATTCCTCCATACGGAACAAATACAACTACCTTGCACAAGTCGTCCTTGCCTTCCTACCGTGCCACCAAAATTCCGAGGAATTTCCAGATCCGACGACCGAATTCAGAGAGATATGAACCAGCAAGTCCTTTGTGATGTAGCCAAGATAGTACTTGACCCATTGAGGCGGTTTCCCAAGGGAGGTGACATCAATACTGGTGCCTTGTGGCCATGTTCGGATGGCAAAATGCGACGCTGCTGGCCAATTCTCGCATCATGGCTAGCGGACCGCATGGAGCATGCCAACCTGATGGGTGTCAAATACAACTCTTGCCCTAAGTGTCAAGTACCGAATGACAAACTGGGGTCGCTTCTCCTTCCGCCGGATCTTGAATCGCACCGACGGAAGTCAGCAGTGTTCCAGCAGAAATACCGTGAGCACCAGGACGCCAAGAGAGCCGATGACCGCCAAACTCTGAAGACTGTCGAAGCTTGGTTCGATTCCACTAGTGCAATGCCCGTCCCGTGTATTTTGTGGGATCTTCCTCATGTTGAAGCATATGACCTCCACCGGCCAGATATTCTCCATAACATCTACATTGGAATGTTCGATCACCTGATGACTTGGATCGAGGGCTTCCTGCAGCGCCACGGGAAAGCTACTGTATTTGACCAGATCTGGACCAACATCCCTCCTTATCCCGATTTCTACCACCCTGGCAAAGCTTACCGGCAAGTTACTCAGTGGAGTGGAAAAGAAATGCGAACTTCGGCCGCATTATATACCCGGCATTTGCAGCAGCATTGCACAACCCACTCCCCCGGCAGCGCGTGGTTTTCCAGAAAGCATTGGCTTGTGTTCGGTCACTGGTATATCGGAGTCTTGTAGTACAGTATCGCATCCAAACTGCGGAGACCCTCAACTACCTAGCGGACTATTTAGAAGAATTCCATGCAACCAAGGATGTCTTTAAAGCCATCCGGAAATCAAGGACTACAGTTGCTGCCGCCCAAGCATGCAGATCGCCCTGCAGAAGCAACTCATTGCCCAACAAGCCATTAAAGATGAAGAAAACGCCGAGTGTGGGGTATCTCTTTCCCACACCCAAAAGGACCGCCGAAAGGCAGAGGACAACAAACTGCTAGAGGAAGTCTACCACAACACTGTAAACGAGCGTACCACCTTCGACTTCGTCAAGATCCATCTCATGCTGCACTATGAGGAATCCGCCCAGCGGTTTGGACACTTAGTTAAGGATAGCACCGAAACGCAGGAAATGAACCACCGAAGATGTGTGTAGGCCCCTACCGCCGGTCAAATCGCAACTTTCGGTATGAACAACAGGTTCTCAATGACTACTCCCGCATACATGTCCTCCGGATGCGGTGCCTTCATCTCCGACTATTAGCAAAGGACGGTCACTCGACCCCCGAATCCAAGAGGCACTGCCGTTATATCACCCTAAAGACCAAATTGCAGTCAACAGATACAACTGCGAACAGATACCGATTCCGAAGGATTTTCCCCTCTACTTTCCAGAGGACGAAGGGAATATCCAGGTCCGGGCGTTGCGATCTCCCAGGCGAAAGGGCTTTTTTGTCAAAAACGAGCAACTCCCTATGTATAACTATCCGCTGGTAGAATACATATATCGATACTACCGATACGAACTCAATATTCTCACTGCCGATAGACAGAGTATCGGCCAGCTGCGTGCCACCCAATTCAATCTATTGGATGTCCCTTTGGCCAATTTTCAGTCCTTCGGCGGCTGCGAGTCTACTGTCCATAAGTTACGTTGTACGGTCGACCAATCTTTTGGCAATGCCGAGCCCCGGAATGACTTCGTCTGGTTCCGGGTAGGCGAGCCACCTAAAGGGGACGTAGAAGACTTGCGGCCGGCACAACTTGTTCGCATACTGCGGCTACAAGATAGCCAGCGGAAGAGATGCATCGTTCTTCTACGGCAACTCCAGCTGGAAAACGATGGCGTTTGTTTACCATCTAATGGACTTCTTAAAGTCTCTGACAAAGTTTTCCGACGGAATCAAGCAGATCTGATTGTAGTTAACATCAAGTGCATATGGGCGGCCGCGCACCTGATTCGCATCCACGGTACCAAATACTACTATGTCAATAATACAATCGATCTAGTCATGTTCAATCGTTTCTGGCCCAAACCACCGGAAGCCGACAGGGGAGAGATGGAGGCTGAGGATGATGATGAACCTGGGATGGCGGATTACCGCAGGAACTGGAATATGCAGGAAGAGGATGAGGAAGGCAAAGACTTTGGAAAGGTGGGGGACAGTGAGGAGGATGAGATATGCAGACGGAAGAGGAGCAGGAGGAGGAAGAGGAGTAGGAGGAGTAACAGGATAAAGAGGAGGAGGATAGATGACTATGGACTCTGGCACTTCCATAGACTACTTCCTGCATCCCATAGGTCGGCATGTGGTGAAACTTGGCCAGGGATATCGGACCGTAGGCTTTCCCACGTTCCATAGCTTGATGCGTAGTAAAACTTACCTAGAGGCATCAGGCTGTAGGCTTTCCCACGTCCCATAGGTTGATTTGTAGTGAAATCTGCATATACGTCTAGTTCTTCCGCGTCCCATAGCTCGACGCGTCGTGAAAGATAGATGACTATGGGCTCTGGCACTTCCGTGCACTAACAAGACTAATTCCCGCATCCCATAGGTCGGCATGTGGTGAAACTTGGCCAGAGATATCCGACCGCAGGCTTTCCCGTGCCCCATAGCTTGATGCGTAGTAAAACTTAGCTAGAGGCATCAGGCTGTAAGTTTTCCCACGTCCCATAGCTTAATATGTAGTGAAATTTGCCTATACGTCTAGTTCATCCGCGTCCCATAGCTCGACACGTTGTGAAACTTGGCCAGAAGCATCAGCCCCCGGCTTTGCCACGTCTTATAGCATCTAGCGCAGTTCCGCAGGTCAAGCCGTACGAAAAACCGTTTGGTATGGGCTGCGCTACGCGTAAGGTCATTTTTGTAGAGTGCGACATGGCCAATCACTTTGCTTACGTCCGTGTCTTGGCTAGACGTAAGCAACCTGATTGGTCGAGCCGATAGTTGGGTAACGGGGAACGGATCAGGAACGGGGACAGCAATTGTAGATTATCGACATTTCATACTACTACAATTTTTGCCAGTGCTACTGAGCTGCATAGATCCATAGAGCTTCATAGTGTCCCCGCGCAGATCACCAGATTGAGCCGTTGCCAATGCCCGCGTATTTGCCATTTCACCAAGTGCCCATGCTCCATAGCCACCATCATGGAAAAGTGTGAGCAAGCGGTGATGGACTACCTGGCGGCAACTGACGTCGGGAAGTTCCCGCCCAAGCGAGTCGAGGAATGAAGTTCTTCCGGGGTCTTAGGTTCTCCCGGAGTCTTGGGATCGGTGGTCGTTCTTTTGATTCTTCTCATTTCTTATCAATCGGTGGTCTTTCTTCTTGGTTCTTCTCTTTTCTTATGTTCTCATCAATCTTTATACATTCTTCTGTTAGAGGGGACGACGGGTAGCAGTTGCGGAACTTCGCCATCTTACCGGCATGCCCGGAGGCGTCGGGGATTAGGGGTCTGACATACTCTAAATAGAGTGAATACAGTATGATTAAAACAAAACAAAAGCTGCGCTACGCGTAAGGTCATTTTTGCAGGTGTGCATAGATCCATAGAACTTCATAGTGTCCCCGCGCAGATCACCTGATTGAGCCGTTGCCAATGCCCACGTATTTGCCATTTCCCCAAGTGCCCATGCTCCATAGCCATCATATGCAATTGACATCATAGTACCAATGTTCACACGCAGTCCATAGAAGCTCATAGTGCCCACGTGCAAAATTTCCTATGGAATGCCGTCCGAAATACCGGTTGCTATGAGCTGCACTACGCGTAAGGTCATTTTTGCCGGTGGTCCCCCAGGTTCACCGGTCAAAGTGTAGCTGTACTGGTTCGGGACTTGCTTCGATTGCGGCAGTTTAGGAGCTTCGCTTAGGATGTGGAAATATCTAAAAGATTCACAACAGAAAGAATGGCTTTCCAAATGAGTTTATTGTTAAGGCTTGTTTTCCTCGCTAAGAAAGTAATCGATGATCTGATGTCTTTCTACCCTCGAGGAAACCGAATGTCTTTATACCTTCGTCTTCGCTCTTAACTGCTAATTACACTCTTTACTCTAGAACTCCCGCACCTCAACTACTTTTGCAACTACCGCCGGTCATTCAAGAAATCCCCTTAACTTCTCAACTACCGCAGGTCTCTAGCTCCCGGTCCCATCGTATCTTTACCGTTAATAGATTATACTCGGACCGCTGGTATCCTTTATGCCATTAACTCAGTGGTTCCTGCCTTCCAGACCGGTGGTATCCTGTCAATCTAATTAACCTCCAGACGCCTAGGCTGCGTTCGATCGAGAGTAGCTTCGTTGTATGGCGCGGTGAATACTTTTAGCTTTCGTTGGGTAGAGAGTAGCTTTCTCTAGCATTTGTTGCGTACAAATTGGCTTTCTCTAGCTTCATTGATCGGAGCGGTGCGTTCTCTAGCTTTAGTTGTTTAGAGAGTTTCTGAGCAATGTATACTCTAGGTTTCGTTGCATAGAGAGTTTCGGAGCGATGTATACTCTAGCTTTCGTTGCATAGAGAGTTTCGGAGCGACTCTATTCCTGCTTCACTCTGGCCAGAGCGGACACTCTAGATTCGTTCACCAGAGTGAAACTTCACTGGTCGTGACGCGTCGCTGGTCGGAAGCGTCGTGTTCGAGAACTTCCCAGTTCGAGAAGCTTCGCTCTGGCCTCCGAGATTAGTGACAGCCGATGCCATCCTGAGTGATCGTGTGTGTCCCCGCTCCGAGGGTACTATGTTAGGTGTAACAAATAAGCTTCGGTGGTGAGACTCGGGTAAACTCTGATGGTGAGACTAGGATAGGCTTCGGTCGCAAAAATAACCTTTGGTGCCAGAGGACTAATAACCTTCAGATGTAAGATAACCTTCAGTAATACAATAACCTTCAGAAGTACAATAACCTTTGGAAGTACGATAGCCTTAGGTGGCTGAATAAGCTTTGGCCAATTTGGAGCATTATCGGATTCAATCTCGGGAAATTAGTCTTGAGAAACTAATTATGCTATTAAGCTTCATGGTAGCCCTATATCTATGGCCGACACAGAACATCACGAAATTGGTCGAATCGAGCTGGGCTAGGGTTGTTGACACTCTGCAATACGCCTTTGCCAGGTGTTCAACTTTACATGGACGCTGGTGACACGCAACCAATCATCAACTCTTCTCTTTCCTCTTTCTATGTTTTTTTAGTTACAGGGCCAATCAAGCATTATCTCGTTGGAGCCACTCCCTCCCAATGCTCCTCAAAATGAAGCCGCACATTTGCAGGGTGTTATTGGTCGCTGCTGTGTGAGAAATCTTCTCACTGATTTTCTCTCCCAGCGCCGTCTGCAGCTACCACAGTTCCCAGCCAGCATCATCTCCAGCCAATGCATGTGTGAGAGAGCCATACCCAGTTGGAGCAATCTGCACCGAGCTCCTGGCGAACCATGATTTAGCCTCAATACATAGATTGCTAGATAGGAAAAAAGAATATAGAAGTGCTGGTGGAAAAGGCGGGGAATAATAATTGCAGCACCAAGGAACACCGTGCAAAAGCCAAAAAACTGAGAAGCGCTGAAAGGGTAGCGAGTGGAAATCGTTAAATGATATCTAGAGCGAAATGGCTGTTCCTGTGAAAGACGCAGAAAGTAGACAAACTCTGGGATATGAAAGGAAATCCGCAGCGAAAGCCAACTGAAAGCAGCAGAAAGCACAAAAGAGCGCAGTCCTTTCAGCAACTTTCAAAGTATGCATGGGTTTCGCGACTGTCATCGCGTCTTTCCCGTGTTCCCCGTAGGGGTGCGCTCTCTCATGTATCGCCCATAGTGCGACAGAGCTGGGGTCCGACAGTCTAGGTCCGAACACTTATCTTTTTAGACAGAGTCAACTACCGGGGCGCAGTTATCTTATCTCCGTTGACAATTTCACTTGGGAGATAGCAAAGTCCTTCATACTCGGATAATATCGTTCGTCCGCAATTATCGGGAAACTGAGTGCAGTTTCCGACCGTAGCTTTGATCCCAGTATTAGTTTGATTATGAAGTAACACTGGTCTGATTTGTATCGCATAGCTGACCCTAAGGTCTCTGCAAGGCAGTTACGTTTGCTTCGGCAGTATGGTTTGGTGTGTCCCATGCCTTGGCCAGTACCAAAGGAATCACCCCTCAGTTACTGTCAGATCGAGTGTGCGTACTGTCTCCACCTGCAGAACGCATTTCTGAGGCCGAGACCCGATATGGCAACATGGAATATTGTGGGAATTTCACCCGGCTATGTTGGGCCTTCCGCTTGCTCATCAGTAGACATCCTCAAGGGTGTATCCTCAGCCGTATGTCATAGTTTGACATAGGTGAGCTTGGGAGACTAAGCCTGATGTACCTCGTACGCATGATAAGGGAAAACCCCTAACATGAATCAGTCCCGAATTATGTTCGAATACTGCTTTGACAGGGTAAACCTGGAGTGACACTGCCGGTGTCACAGGTGGTTGAGCTATGAGAGCTCAAGAGTAAACTGTAAATAGTAGTTTGGTGCGAAGACAACAGTATAAAAACCTTCACCTTTACTCGAACAAGAAACATCTATGTATCTATACTGTTCCCCAGACCTCCTGTGCCACGTTCAAACCCAGGCGATTTCCTTTGTAACTCCAATAACACTGCTTCTCAATACCCTTTTATCATCTTCACAGTTATTAGAGTATAGTTGGTTGAATGGTTTCCTCTATGACCTCAGCCACCTGGCTTCTTGCTTGAGACAATTGGTAACATTTGTTTCTAGTGACCTGCATGCGAAACAAATTCTGTCAATTGACAGTGGCTTTACTATTTTGTTGCTTCGAACTCTCTAGTGTCATGGAGAGTAGCTTCGCTGTATGGAGCAATGTATTTTAGAGCTTCTTTGTTCGGAACGGAGTGTTGTCTAGCATGGGTAGAAAGTAGCATCGCTGTTATGGAGTTGTATTCTCTTGCTTAGTCTGGAGGACAGCACATTTGCTATTTGGAGTGGTGCGTTCTGTAGCTTAGTCCAGTGCAGAGTAGCTTGCTATTCAGAGTAGTGCATGAGTGTGACACCGGGAGTGTCACTCCAGGTTTACCTGGTCAAAGCAGTATCCGTACTTTATTTGGGACTCCTTCGGAGGTAGGTTGGGAGCTTCACTCGGGATGTGGAAATCACTAACAGGTTCTGAACGAAAAGAATAGGCTTTCTAAATGAGTACATTGTTAAGGCTTGTTCTCCTCGCTGAGAAGGTTGATTATGCCTTTCAACCCTCGAAGAACTCAGAGGTCTTTATACCTCTTTCTTCGCTTTCTAACAAATACTTCTAACTACGCTTTTCCTAGAGCTCCCGTACCTAACCTCCAAACCAATTTCCCTCGCAACTACCGCAGGCCTCCATCTCCCGATCCTTGTATCGTCTGTACCGTTGTTAGATTATACTCGGACCATTGGTATCCATTATGACATCAGCCCCGCGGCTTCTGCCTTCGGACCAGTGGTATCCTTCTTTCTAGCGACCTCCAGCGAATAGTCTTCATTCGATAGAGAGTAGCTTCGTTGTTCGGAGCAGTGCATTCTCTAGGTTGGGTAGAAGTAGCTTCGCAGTTCGGGGCGGTGCATTCTCTAGCTTGGTCTAGCAGAGAGTACGTCGCTAACTCGGAGCAGTGCTTTCTCTTGCTTTCGTCTAGTAGAGAGTAGTGTCGCTTACTCGGAGCTGTGCTTTCTCTAGCTTTGTCTTGTAGAGAGTAACTTCGCTTATTCGGAGCGGTGCTTTCTCTAGCTTTCGTTGTTTGGAGCGGTGCGTTTCTAGCTTCACTCCTCAGAGCGGTAGCTTGTTCGGTAGAGAGTAGCTTCGCTATTCGGAGCGTTGCTGTCTCTACTTCGTCTGGTGGAGAGTAGCTTCGCTATTCGGAGTGGTGCTTTCTCTTGCTTCGTCTGGTGGAGAGTAGCTTCGCTATTCGGAGGGTGCTTTCTCTAGTTGCTCTGCTCCCGAGACGAGTGATAGCCGATGACATCTCAATCGGGCACGTCGGGGTGATTGTGTGTGTCCGCCGCTCCGAGGGTATTGTGCTAGGTATAACAATGAGCTAGCTCGCTCTGCTCTCCTAGACTAGTCATAGCCAAAACCTCTCATTGGGCACATCGCAAGTGATGATTGGTGTCCCAGCTCCGAGTGTTTTATGCTAAGCATAACGGACCTAGCCATACTGGTGTCATTGATATTTGGAATGTTCCAGGTGATTATTGAGCAAGTCAACCAATGGCTACCACCATCTCACCCAACTCAATACAATTTCGTAAATCCACGCTGGTGTGGGTCTTGGCATCCTGACGTCATCTCGGCTGGCTGGACGCGTTTGGTTATGACTGGCGCTCGACAGGTTGGAGATGATCAAGCTGCACTGCTTTTGGCTTGGCAAGCTCGTCTGGCTCTCGGCTGGCTGGCCGCGATCGAGCCGTAATGGCTCTCGGTTGGCTGACGCGAATAGTGTAGGGCTGACTCTCGGCTGACTGGAGATGATTGGGCTGGGCTGGTTTTCGACTGGCTGGACATGATCAGCCCAAATGGCTCTCGGCTGGCTGGGCGCAATCGAGTATGGCTGGCTGGAGGCTGGCTCGAGGCCAGCGAGTATGGCATGCTCTCGACTCGCTGAAGATGATTGAGCTGGGCTAGATTTCAGCTGGCTCTACGTGATCGAGCTGGCCTGATCTCGGCTGGCTGGACACGATCGAACAGAAATGGCTCTCGGCTGGCGGAATGTGATCGAGTAAGGCTGGCTCTCCCCTGGTTGGACATGATCTAGCCGAAATGGCTCTGGGCCGGCTGCACTAGATTGTGAATGGCTTGCTCTCGCCTGGCTGGACACGATCGAGTATGGCAGGCTCTCGGCAGGCTGGAGATGATTGAGCTGGACTGACTTTCGGCTGGCTGGACGAGATCGAACTGGTCTGGCTGTTGGCTGGCTGGACGCGATCGAGTATGGCTGGCTCTCGGATGGCTGGAGATGATCGAGCTGGTCTGACTCTTGGCTAGCTGGATGCAATCAAGCCGAAATTGCTCTCGGCTGGATAGAAGTGATCGAATAGGGCTGGCTCTCGGCTGGCTGAAGATGATCGTGCTGGATTCACTCTCGGCTGGCTGGACGTGATCAGCCGAGATGGCTCTCAGCAGGCTGGAGGCAATCGAGTATGGCTGGCTCTCTGCTGGCTGGAGATGATTGAGCTGGATGGCTTTCGGCTGGCTGGACGCGATTGAGCTGGTCTGGCTCTCAGCTTGCTGGACGCGATTGAGTAGGGCTGGCTCTCGGCTGGCTGGAGATGATCGAGCTGGGATGGCTCTCGGCTTGCTGGACGCAATCAATATGGCTGTCTCTCGCTGGCGGGAGATGATCGAACTAGAATAGCATTCGGCTGGCTTGACGTGATTGACCCGAAATGGCTCTCCGCTGGCTGGACGCGATCGAGGAGGGCTGGCTCTCGCTGGCTGGAGATGATCGAGCTGGGATCGCTTTCGGCTGCCTGGACGCGATCAAGTTAATCTGGCTCTAGGCCGACTGGATGCGATTGAGCCGAAATGGCTCTTAGCTGGCTGGATGAGATCGAGTATGGATGGCTCTCAGTTGGGTGGAGATGAGCGAGCTGCGCTGGCTCTCGGCTGGCTGGACGCGATCGAGCTGGTTTGGCTCTCGGCTGGATGGACGCAATCAAGTATGGCTGGCTCTCGGTTGGCTGGACGCGATCGAGCTGGCCTGGCTCTGGGCTGGCTAGACGCGATCGAGTCAAAATAGCTCTCCGTTGGCTGGAAGCGATCAAGTAGGGCTGACTCTCCACTGGCTAGACATGATCGTGTTGGGAGAAGCATAGTCGTGAAACAAAACAACACTAGGCTATGTTGGGACTAGCTACGAGTTTGTGTCCATGGACACATGCTCGTAGCTAGTCCGAATACGGTTTGCCACAAAGTGCGATGTATCCAGGCTGGCTTTCGGCTGGCTGTACGCGATCAGGCTGATATGGCTCTCAGCTTGCTGGACGGGATAGAGTATTGCTGGCTCTTGTCTGGCTGGGAATGATCGAGCTGTCCTGGCTTTCGGCAGGCTGGACGCCTTCTAGCTGGTCTGGCTCTCGGCTGCCTGGCGATGATCGAGTTCGTCTGGCTGTTGGCTGGCTGGACACAATCGTGCCGAAATGGCTCTCGGCTGGATAGATGCGATCGAGTAGGGCTGGCACTCGGCAGGCTCGAGATGATCGAGTTGGGTTCGCTCTCGGCTGCCATGACGTGATCAGCCGAAATGGCTCTCAGCTGGCTGGAGGCTATCGAATATGGCTGGCTTTCGGCCGGCTGGAGATGATCGAGCTGGGCTGGCTGTCGGCTGGCTGGAGATGATCAAGCTGGGCTGGTTCTGGACTGGCTGGAGATAATCTAGCCGAAATGGCTCCAGTATGGATGGACAGGACTGAGTTTGGCTGGCTCTCGGCAGGCTGATGATGATAGAGCTGGGCTTGCTCGCAGCTGGCTGGACGTAATCGAGCTGGTCTTGTTCTCGGCTGGCTGGAGGCGATCAAGTATAGCTGGCTATCGGATGGCTGCAGAAGATCGAGCAGGTCGGGCTCTTTGCTGGATAGACACGATCGAGCCGAAATGGTCCTCGGCAGGATAGCAGCGAGCGAGTAGGGCAGGCTCTCGATTGGCTGGAGATGATTGAGCAGTGCTGGCTTTCGGCTGGCTGGACGCGATTCGATTGAGCTGGTCTGGCTCTCGGCTGGGCCGAAGCAATCGAGCCGACATGGCTCTCAGCTGGCTGGACACAATCCAGTGTGGCTGGATCTCGGCTGGCTGCAGATGATTGAGCTGGGCTGGCTTTCGGATGGCTGGACATGATCGAGCTGGTCTGGCTTTTGGCTGGCTGGACGCGATCGATTTGAAATGGCTCTCAACTGGCTGTAGGCGACCGAGTTTGGCTGGCTCACGGCTGGCTGGAGATGATCGAGGTCTGCTGGCTGGAGATAATTGAACTGGGCTGCCCCTTGGCTGGCTGGATACAATCGAGCCGAAATGGCTCTCGGCTGGATAGCAGCGAGCCAGTAGGGCAGGCTGTCGGCTGGCTGGCTGGAGATGATCGAGCTGTGCTGGTTCTCGGCAGGCTGGACGTGATCTAGCCGATATGGCTCTCGGCTGGCTGGACACGATCGAGTATGGCTGGCTCTCGGCTGGCGGAAGATGATTGAGCTGGGCTGGCTTTCGGCTGGCAGGGCGTGATCAAGCCGAAATGGCTCTCGGCTGGCTGGAGATGATTGACCTGGGCTGGATTTCGGTTGTCTAGGCGTGATCAAGCCGAAATGGTTCTCGGCTGGCTGGACGCCGCCCAGTTGACTGGCTCTCGGCTGGCTGCATATGATTGAGCCGGGCAGGCTTTAGGCTGGCTGGACGCTATCGAGTATGGCTGGCTCTCGGTTGGCTGGAGATGATTGAGCTGGGCTGGATTTCGGCTGGCTAGGCGTGAATCGAGCCGAAATGGCTCTCGGCTGGCTGGAGATGATCGAAGAGGGGTAGCTTTCGGCTGGCTAGACCCGATTGAGCCGAAATAGCTCTCGGCTGGCTGGATGCAATCCAGTAGGGTTGACTCTCGGCTGGATGGAAATTATTGAGCTTGGCTGACTGGACGGGATTCAGCTGGACTGGCTGTTGGCCGGCTGCATTATTGTATGAGTCAATCAAGGGGAGCCATTCATCTCCTTCCATCTCACACAACTACAACTTTTTCGTGAATCCACCCTTGTGTGGGTCTTGGCATCATGACGTCATCTCTTCTTTCGCTTCTGCGTTGTATTTGTCGTTTCTGAATCATACATGTGATGCTTCTCAACCTATTTCGGCACCTTTGGGAGACCCGGTACTTTTGATTTACAGTTACAGTCTTGATTCATACATTTAGTGCTAACTATATACAAAAAATGATGGTAGATCTCGAATGAACTTTGAGCTGCACTTGGAGCTGCACTTGATGGAGATGATTGAATTGGGGTGACATTCGGCTGGCTGAACGCCATCGAGCCGAACTTGCTCTCGGCTGGCTCAACACCATTGAGTATGGCTGGCTAGAGGCTGGCTGGATATGATTGAGCTGGGCTGGATTTCAGCCGGCTGGATGTGTGAGAGCTGGTCAGGCTTTCGGCTGGCGGAACTCCATTGAGCCGAAATGGCTGGAGGCTGGCTGGAGGCCATCAAGTAGACTGGCTAGAGGCTGGCTGAACACCATCGAACCGAACTGGATGGAGGCTGGCGGAACGCCATCGAGCCGAATTGGCTCTCGGATGACTGAACTCCATCGAGTATGGCTGGTTCCCGGCTGGCTGGAGATGATCGAGCGGGCCTGGCTTTCAGCTCGCTGGACGCCATCCAGCTGGTCTGGCTCTCGGTTGGCTGCAGATGATCGAGCTGGTCTGGCTCTCGGCTGGCTGGATGCGATGGAGCCGAAATCGCTCTCAGCTGGATAGGAGCGATCGAGTAGAGCTGGCTCTCGGCTGGCTGGAGATGATCCAGCTGTGCTGGCTCTCGGCTGGCTGGACACGATCGAGCTGAAATGGCTCTCAGCTGAATGGACGCGATCGAGTAGGGCTGGCTCTCGGCTGGCAGGAAATGTTCGAGCTCGGTTGGCTCTCGGCTGGCTTGAGGTAATCGAGCCGAAATGGCTCTCAGCTGGCTTGACGCGATCGACTATGGCTGGCTCTCGGCTGGCTGGAGATGATCGAGTATGGCTGGCTCTCGGCTGGCTGGAGATGATCAAGCTGGGCTGTTTTATTGCTGGCTGGGCGTAATAGAACCCAAATGGCTCTCAGCTGTCTGGACCCGATCGAGTATGGCTGGATCGCGGCTGGCTGGAGATGATCAAGTTGGGCTGGCTCTCGGCTGGCTGGATGCGATAAGACTGGTCAGTCTCGCGGCTGGCTGGACGTGATCGTGTAGAGCTGGCTCTCGGCTGGCTGAAAATGATCGATCTGGGCTGGCTTTTGGCTGACCGGATAAGATCGTGCTGAAATGGCTGTCAGCTGGCTGGATGGGATCGAGTAGAGCTGGCTTTCCGCTTGCTGGGAATGATTGAGTTAACCTAGCTGGTTGCATCGATTACAATTGTCTGTACATGTGCTAGTATCGCAAATAAAGAGAGTAACTGTGGGAGAGAGAGAAAAGTATCATACAGTTGAACATAGAACTTAGAACTCAGAGTGCAAATACGGTTGAAAGTAAGCGGTGGAAGTCATTGGTCTCCCTCCATATGACACAACTAATGCTTTTTCGTAAATCCAAGCTGGTTTGGGTCTTGGCATCCTGACGTCATCTCTTCTTTGAGCCTCAATATACCCTGGAACTGCACTGATGCCTCTTGATGCAGCATTTGCCTACTGACGCACTACGGGACGCAGCATTTACTTCCAGCGCAACACAATGTATGGTCGCAGTCCAAGATCACAGTCGTACCCTTGATTTACGGTCACAGTCATGATTCACAAATTGATTGCTCAGTATATACATATAATGATGGCAAATCTGGAATGCACTTGGAGCTGCACATGGAGATGCTCTTGCAGGTGCACCTGGAGCACGGGCACGGGTGGAGAAGATCGATACAGGCTGGGTCAAACTAGACTGGCACTCAACTAGCGGGAGACGATTGACCTTGGCTGGCTCTCGGCTGGCTGTCGGCTGGCTGGACAAGCAGGCTCTCCGCCTGCGGGAGATAATCAAGCTACCGCAGCTGATTGAGCGGAAATGGCTCACGGAGGGCTGGACGTGATCAAGCTCGTCTGGCTTTCGGCAGGCTGCACCCAATCTAGCCAAAATGGGTCTGGGCTGGATGGACGCGATCGAGTAGGGCTGGCTCTCGGCTGGCTGGAGATGATCGAGCTGGGCTGGATTTCGGCTGGCTACACGCGATCGGGCTGGTCTGGCTGTCGGATGGCTGGACTCTATGGAGTAGGGGTGGCTCTCGGCTGGCTGGTGATGATCGAGCTGAGCTGGCTTGCAGCTGACTGGACGTGATCGTGCAGGTTTGGCTTTCGGCTGGCTGGACGCGATCGAGTAGGGCTGGCTCTCGCTGGCTGTAGATAATCAAGCTGGGCTGGCTTTCGGCTGGCTGGATGCGATCGGGCTGGTCTGGCTCTCAGATGGCTGGACGCTATGGAGTAGGGGTGGCTTTCGGCTGGCTCGAGATGATCGAGCTGAGCTGGCTCGTGGCTGACTGGACATGATCGAGCTGGTGTAGCTCTCGGCTTGCTGGACGCGATCGAGTAGGGCTGGCTCTCGGCTGGCTGGAGATGATCCAGATGGGCTGGCTTTCGGCTGGCTGGACGCGATAGGGCTGGTCTGGCTCTCGGATGTCTGGACGCTATGGCGTAGGTGGGGCTCTCGGCTGGCTGAAGATGATCGAGCTGAGCTGCCTTGCGGCTGATGGCACGAGATCGAGCTGGTTTGGCTCTCGGCTGGCTGGACTCGATCAAGTAGGGCTGGCTCTCGGCTGGCTGGAAACGATCAAGCTGGGCTGGCTTCCGGCTGACTGGATGCGATCGAACCAATATGGCTCTGAGATGTCTGGATGCGACCCTGTTGGGCTGGCTCTCGTCCGGCTGTAGATGATCGTGCTGTGCTGAGTTTTGGCTCGCTTGACGCAATCGAACCAAAATCTCTCTCGGCTGGCTGGAAGCAATTGATTAAGGCTGGCTCGCCGCTGGCTGGAAATGATCAAGCGGGGCTGGATTCCGGCTGACTGGATGCAATTGAGCCGGAATGGCTCCTAGATTCCTGCACGTGGCCGAGTAGGGCTGGCTTTTGGCCGCCTTTTGATAATCGTGCTGCACTGACTTTCGACTGGCTGGACCCGACCGAGCTGGTCTGGCTCTCGGCTGGCTGTACACGATCGAACCGCAATAGCTCTCGGCTGGCTGGATGCGATCGAGTAGGGCTGGATCTCGGCTGGTGAGAGCCAATTCAGCCGAAATGGCTCACGGCTGGATGGGCGCGACCGAGCCGAAATGTCTCTCGGTTGGCTGCATCCGATCGAGTAGGGCTAACTCTCGGCCGGCTGTAGATGATCGAGCTGGGCTGGTCCTTGGGTGGCTGCACGCGATCTAGCCGAAATTGCTTTCGGTTGGCTGGATGCGATCGAGTCGGGCTGGCTGTTGGCTGGATGGTGATGATCGAGCTGGGCTGGCTTTCGGCTGGTTGGACGCGATCCAGCCGAAATGTCCCTCGGCTGGCTGCACGGGATCAATTAGGGTTGGTTCTTGGCTGTCTGTAGATGATCGAGCAGGGCTGGTTCTCAGCTGGTTGGACACAATCCAGACGAAATGGCTCTCGGCTGGCTGGCGATGATTGTGCTCGGCTAGCTGGTTTCATCTATTACAAATTTCTGTAGATCTAATAGCCTTGCAAATACTGAGAGTGACCGTGAGAGAGAGAGAAAGAGAGAAGTATCATAGAGCTGAACTTAGAACTTAGAACTTAGATTGCAAATACGGATGAGAGTAAGGGGGCGGAAAAGTGAGTGGAAAAGGGGAGTGAATAATGGAGTGGAAAAGGGAGTGCCTGACGTGTCGAACCTATAGCCGGGTAACTTGGAATGGTTGCAGTCGAGCCAGGCTGGCTGGAGATATTCGAGGTGTTTTCGCTCTTGGCTAGCTTTCGGCCGGCTGGACGCGATGGAGTCGAAATTGCTCTTGACAGCCTGGACTCGATCCAACAGGCTGGCTCTCGCTTGCCAGAGATGATCGGGCTGGGAGAAACATAGTTGTGTAACAAAACAACGCTAGGCTATGTTGGGATTAGCTACAAGTATGTGTCCATGGATACATACTCGTAGCTAGCCCAAATACCATTAGCCACACAGAGCAATTTTATTTCATGATCCAGTATTGTTTGCTCTCGGCCGGAGATGAGTCTGCTGGGCTGGATTTTGGCTGGCTGGACGCGATCGAATTGGTCTGGCTTTCGGCTGGCTGCATGTGATCGAGTATGGCTGCCTCTCGGCTGGCTGGACGTGATCCTGCTGGTCTGGGTCTCGGCTGGCTCTCGGTTGGCTGTAGATGATCTAGCTGTGCTGGTTCTCGGCTGGCTGGCCGTGATGGAGTCGAAATTCCTCTCGGCAGGATGAACACGATCGAGCATGGCTGGCTCTCGGCTGGCTGGAGATGACTGAGCTGAGTCGGCTGTCGGCTTGCTTGACGTGATCCAGCCGAACTGGCTCGCGGCTGGTTGGACCCGATCGAGTATTTCTGGCTCTGGGTTAGCTGGAGATGATCGAGCTGTGCTGGCTTTCGGCTAGCTGGACGGGATTGAGCTGGTCTGGCTCTTGGCTGGCTGGATGCAATCAAGTAGGGCTGGCTCTCGGCTGGCTGGATGTGATCCAGTGGAAATTGCTCTCGGCTGGCTGGACGCGATCGAGTAGGGCTGACTCTCGGCTGGCTAAAAATGATCGAGCCCGGAGAACTATAGTCATGAAGCAAAACAACACCAGGCTAGTCCGAATACGGTTAGCCACAAAGAGCGATTTATCTCGGCTGGCTGGACGCAATCGAACCCAAATGGCTCTCAGCTGGCTGGATGCGATCGAGAAGGGCTGGCTCTCGGCTGGCTGGAGATGATCGAGCAGGGTTGGCTCTCGGCTGGCCAGACGTGATCGAGCCGAAATGGCTTTCTGCTGGCTGGATTATTGTGTAAGTCAATAAAAGGGAGCCATTCTTCTCCCTCCATCTCACAAAACTAACACTTTTTCGTAAATCCACCCATGTGTGGGTCTGGGCATCGTGATGTCATCTCTTCTTTTGCTTCTTTGTCGTCTGTGTCGTTTTTGAATCATAAATGTAATGCTCAACCTACTTCCGCTCTCTTTGCAGACCCGGCACTTCTTTGATTTACGGTCACAGTCTCGATTCAGACATTTAGTGCAAAATATATACACAAAATGATAGTAGATCTCGAATGCAGCGAAATCAACAGTCCCGTCTGTCCGCAATCACTAAGGACTGGGACGGACGGCTTGCCGGGGCCAGACCCAGATGGTGCCGTCTTTTTGAATGTTGACGAGGACGGACAGCAAACAAGGCTGGTGATGGTGAGGTCGGCATTCCCTGGCAGTCATCCACCGTCCCCGGCCCATAACGGGCGGTTACAAATTTTATTTGGATGAAATTGTAAATAGCTCTGAGAGTGTGCTGTAAGAGATATAAATATATGTGGAGCCTCAAAGCATGGGTGGAGCAGGGTTAATCTTTGCAGCAACAGAGTCTGATATAGTACGAATGGAACAGATGCTTAATGATCTTGCATTGAGGTCAAGAGAAGAGACTGGATTAGTTGTACCTAGATTTATACGAATTTGTTATAAGTACATATAATGCGCACTCATGTTATAGCACAGTAGTTAGATTCAAATGTCACAGCACCCTGGCATGGGCCCATTTATGTCTCCTACCGTGCACTCTCAGGGTTATTTTCGTGTTCATTTCAATTCATATTGTAACCGACTGCTGTCGGCCGGGGACGGTGGGTGACTGCCGGGGACTGCAATGTCACCGTCCCGGGCAAGACCCCGGCCGTCATGCCGTCATTGTGGAGTCAGGACGAGACGGAGAGCCTTGGCGCCGATCCGTCCGTCCTGGAGAAGTGTCTGATTTCCTACCATCCCCAGCCGTCCGACAGGACGGTTGACATCACTGCTCGAATGCACTTGGAGCAGCACTTGGAGCAGCACTTGGAGCAGCACTTGGAGCAGCACTTGGAGCAGCACTTGGAGCAGCACTGGGAGCAGCACTTGGAGCAGCACTTGGAGCAGCACTTGGAGCAGCACTTTGAACTGCACTTGCAGGTCCACATGGAGCCAGGGCACGGGCGGAGAAGATCGATACAGGCTTGGTGGAACTACCTGGCACTTAACTAGTGGGAGACGATTGACCTTGGCGGGCTTACGGTTGCCTGCACACGATTGAGCCATGCTGGCTCTGGGCTGGCTGGAAATGATCGAGCTCAGTAGGATTTGAAATGGCTGTCGGTTGGCTAGATACGATCATGTAGGGCTAGCACTTGGCTGGCTGGATATGATCGAGATGGGTTGGCTCTCGGCTGGCTGGACGCGATCGAGTGGAAATGGCCCTCGGCTGGCTGGACGTGATCGAGCCGAAATGGCTCTCGGCTGGCGGGAGATGATTGAGCTGTATTGATTAACATTGTCCGAACATCAATTAGCATTGTTAATGAAGAGAGTGAATGTGTATGAGGGAGAAAAGTATTATAGATGGGCTAGCTGCGGGTGATCGAGCTGGGCTGGCTCTCGACTGGCTTGACACGATGGAGCCAAAATGGCACACGGTTGGCACGACACGATCGAGAAGGGCTGCCTCTCGGCTGGCTGGTGGTGGTCGAGCTGGGTTGGCTCTTGACTGCTGTGACGCGATCGAGCTGGTCAGGCTCTCGGCTGACGCGACACGATCGAGTCGGGCAGGCTCTCGGTTAGCTGGAGATGATTGAGCTGGGCTGGCTTTCGGCTGGCTGGACGCGATCAGGCTGGTCTGGCTCTCGGCTGGCTGGACGCGATCGAGACGAAATAGCTGTCGGATTGCCGGACGAGATCAAGTATGGCTGGCTCTCGGCTGGCTGTATGCGTTCGTGTATGGCTTGGTCGTTTAGGGCCTGATTGTGACTTGCAACGTATTTCTCAGTCTAACTGCCCACGGCCTAGTAACCGATCACGCAATTTAGCACGCAAACGCCCTTGGCTGCATGAGCAGGGGTTCATATTTACCCCGCTCCTAAACTTAATTTTCACCTTCCCACTTGATCATCGCAACCATGGGCAGAGTGAAGCGCAGAGATCCAGCCGCTGACAGGGAAAATGACATCCGGGAGGCCAAACATGAGTATCTTAGTGGTGAAGTTGCATACATCCGCGCAGCAGCCTCAACATACGGTATTCCCTTTGGTACCCTGCGAGATCGTCTCAGAGGTGCTCGACCCCGCAGTGTTGCACATGAGAACGAACAGCTACTCACTCCGGAGGAAGAGAAATCGATTGTGAGATTCTGTGAAGCTCTGGATGACCTGGGACATCCACTGCAAGGAAAGATGGTTAAGGATTTTGCACTATCTCTACTACCCCCGCAACGTTGCCGGCAATTGGGCAAACACTGGATTACTCGCTTCCTAAACCGACATCCTGGCATTACTATCAAGTTAAGTCAGCGCCTGGATCGCCAAAGGGCAAATGCGAATGACCGTGTCATCTTGAGAGACTTTTTCCGAAATGTAAGTTAGTTTCGTATACTTCAATATTTTTCACTAACAACTGGTTTGCAGCTGGGAACACTTATTAGAAAGCTCAATGCTCATCCAGAAAACATTTACAATATGGATGAGAAGGGTTTCATGCTTGGTCAGGCCTTGAAAGTCAAGGTTATTTGCCGTAGAGGCCGAAAGAATCCCCGCTATAGTCAGGATGGAAATCGCGCAATGGTTACAGTTATTGAGTGTATATCTGCAGCTGGTACAGTTATACCACCCATGTATATCTATAAGGGTGGGAAGCATGTACTAGGATGGCATGCTGGGGTTCAGGCTAAAGAGCAGGCTACCTTTGCTTGGTCATCCAAGGGTTGGACCGACAATGAATTAGGGTTGGAATGGGTGGAGAAGAACTTTGAAAAGTTCACAGCTCAAGTGTAGGTACCATCGAATGGTTCTCCTGCTCCTGCTGACCACAGTAGTGCAAAGAAACAGCCGCGTATTCTAGTTCTTGATGGACATGGATCACATTTGACATGGCAGTTTTTCGATTTTTGCTTAAAAAGAGATATACATCCTATTTGCCTTCCAGCACACTCTACACATATCTTACAACCACTGGATGTTGGCCTCTTTGGTCCATTATCACGCTGCTATAGCAATGTGTTGGATTTGTGGATGACAAAAGGAGGCAATGCCATTAAGAAGAGGCAATTCCATGAGTAGACACACCCCCGGAATCTCAATTTATTCCATTAATAACTTTTCCAATAGACTTGTCACACGTGCAAGGGCTGCAGCATACACACACAAGAACATCTTGAGTGCATTCGAAGCTACTGGGATCTGGCCATTGAATGCACGCAAAGTTTTTGAACGCCAATCACAGAATTGCACTCGGCCGGATACCCCGCCAAGCTCACCCTTTGCTGTTCAAACAAAAACTCCCCGAAAGCCCAGAGCTGTTAGCAGACTAGCACGCGATGCATTACACCTTGTCACTCGTCAAACACCTTCTTTTCTAAAGCTCAAGTCTCTCATAGGTCAGCTGCGAAGGTCTGCCCAGGGGGCACTTGCAGACACAGAATTAGGGGAGGAAATGGTGAGATTTCTTCGTTCTGGGGCCAAGGATACCAGTGCAGTTGCAGCTAAAGATCGAGGCAATCTTGGTAAAGCTTGTGTGTATACCGCTGAGGATGTGGTGCAGCTCAGAGAAGAGAGAGAGAGGATTGATCATGAAAAAGCGGCCAAAATCAAAAAGCGCCAGGATAAGGCTGCAGCTAAAGCAGCACCAGTAGGAAATGGTCTCAAAGGGTCTAAACATGCGGAAAAGCAGGGTGTAGGCTCAAAGAAGGTGGGTACAAATTGTCTTAGTGATTGGGAGGATGAGGAAGAAGATATCACAGATGGAGGGGGGTGGGATGATGAGAAAAGTGAGGGGGAGGAGGGCTCTGTTATATATGTTCGAAGTATGCAGAGCCCAGTTGATGCCCTAGAGGATGGAAACAGTGGAGAAGAGGTCAATAGTCAACCTCCAGTAGTTACAAGGTCAGGGAGAGTGGTTAAGACCAGTAATTTGACTTAATAAATGTCACCTGCGGGTGGTCGGTTACCCGGTCGTGGGCGGCTTCCCGGTACAATACGTCATTCCAAAGAATAAAAATGAGATTGATATCTGATTATGGGGAAGGGGTATCAGGATCAAGCAGATCAGACGGAAGAACCTTATGAGAACTTCAAGAACACAGGGATATTGAAGGTGTATCATATCAGTATTTCACAGGCCACGAAGAATAATAGGATCCGGTTGGGCTACTACCTTTTCCTCACAAACGGATTTTACTGGCTAGCAAGATACCTGATGAAGGATATTGGTTTTTGGGCACATGGGGTTATATTTTCCACATCACTCATGAGGAATGGATTTGGTTTTCAGGGCACAAGGGGTTATTATTCTTTCCAGATCAAGAGGTGGATGATTGTGGTTTTATAGACACATGGAGTCAGGATTTTGCAAGAACATCAAATGAACAAACAAAGAAGAGGACACAAGCAACCTGATTGCCTTACTTTGCTTGCTGCCATGTTTCAGCTTGATGTAAGCTACCTGAGTTGTCAATATTGCCCGCATATCTCTGCAAGTGGTCCAAGTAAACGGTTCTGTGCTGGTCTACGAACTTAGGGGATCTCAAAAGCACTTCTAGCGCGTGCTGCATCAGGCATGACCAAAAGGCGAAAATCAATCAGATTGTTCAGAAACAAACGCTGTAGGAGAGGGGTAGTGAAATATGTAACATAATACCCTCACAGCAGGAATACATACGATCACTTGCAACTGCATCAGATGTTACTACAATTGGTAGCCAGAGTCAAGCCTATTGAACTGCGAAGCAAATTGAACAGCAAAGTTCTCGTTCAGTGAAATTTCTCCAACAGCAATTCTTTTCTACCAGCAACATCTCCTGACTTGCTGAGTCTCTCTCTTGTAAAGAAATATAGCGAATGCACAGCTCTGTCCTGAGAGAAACAACAATTGAGCAGATCTGAAACTCGCTATGCAACACAAGCAGGAGTGTATATTGCTCTGAATTTGTCCATGCAATGAATGCTAGACTATGTACTACTCCAAACACTGAATCTACATAAAGCTAATCTCTTGACAACCAAAGTAAGAGAAAGGAACGCTCTACCGAACAACAGCATAAAGTATGTGCCGTGCCATTCTACAAAGCAACTCTCTACCCAATGAAGCCAACTCATCCAGAGGTTAATCAGAGCGAACGGGTTTGCTGGTCTGGCAGTCGGAAACAGCAAAGCTGAGGTCAGCAAGGATACCAATGGTCTGAGTATAATGAATTCATATTAAAGATACGAACGGATCAGAACATCAACACCGGCAGTTGTGGCACGGGCTGTTCATTGTTTCGCACATAGTTGAGCTACGAGATTTCAAGAATACAATATATAATTCGCAGTTGAGAGTGATGACAAATGAATACAGACGTTCGGTTTCCTTGAAGGAAGCAAGGCATCTGATCATCATTTACTTTCTCAGTCGGGAGAACAAGCCTGAACAATATAAGCATTTGGAATACCATTTCTTGTGACGGTGAATCCTGTAGTCATTTCCACATCCTGAGCGAAGTTCCTAAACCACCGCAATTGAAGCAAGTCATGAACCAATTGCTACTTTTACTGGTGAACCTGGGGTAACACTCCCGGTGTCAATGCAATATATAAATAGTTTCAATCACAATATTCATTTTCACCTCAATGTTTTCAATTATATGCTTGAATGCTCAAAGATATATCAATTTTTAGTGTCCACTTTTTAGAGTTGGCGCTACAGCCATTGGAATTTCTAATCCTTATTGAGGTTCAAACAATACAGTTTTAATTTCCATTTCAAGCTACATTGTCAATCTGTTCAAACACTAAGCCATATTTCAAATCGAATTTTGGTTGTTCAAATGTTCACAGCAGTGGTCTATACTCTATATATACACTATGGTCTATCCCCTATACCATAATCATTCATCACTGCCTGGTGCTCCCAGGGTTTCAATCGTAATCCGGTCAGTGTTGTGCAGTTGAATGTTCATGATGTCAATTTTCCCTATGTCAAACCATGAAAATCAAGTTGACTAAGCTGATTTCAAATGCTGGAATATGTTCTGATGGGAGCGGCCAATATTAGGGGGTTAGCAGGACAGGTAGCACCATCTACCGAATTGCTTGATCTATACCATATTGCTGGATGTATGATAAAGATCATCTATTCGATGATGTTCACTGTTTATTTTCTACAGTTTTTATACATTCTCTACCTTATTCAATTGACACTCTTTATATATCATCCACTCTTGTGCATTAATAAATACTTCTTCTGCTCCAATGTACTGTTCATCGTGAAACCGGCGTGTACTTTGAAAGCTGCTTAAAGACCGGCGTACTTTCCACCTTGCAGCTGCTATCGGGCAGCTTTCGCTGAATTATACCTTTCGCGATTACCTACCAGCGAGGCTGTCAGCATCTCGGTGTCCATTTCACTCTAGATCTCATTTCATATTTTCCCGCAATCAAATACGGTACTATTCATTATGGTTGGGACATCAGCACTCAGCAGCTGGTGTCTGTTCCAGTTTTTACAGGTACCATTCAGCGTCCGGAAGCTATTGTCCCATCACATTTTCCGGTTAGCACTGGCTGCAGATTTCAATTTTGCTCCAGAACTACATTGTTAGTATATGTCCTCCCGTACCTGAAGATTCCAGGTCCCACCACACCTTTCACTCCTCCTGTCCTTGCCACACTTCCTATCCGCTGCCAGAGCACCTTTCATCAAGAGGCTTCCTGTCCAACCATTTAGAAACTGTCTGATACGACTATCCCATTCAAAATTTCACATCAGCACACAGCTCCGTCCCAACCATAATGAGTAGTACAGTACTCCAACTTTCACTCGTGCAAAAGTCAATCTGCGGATACCCAAGCCGGACCTCACTTTGAACATAAGGTGAACTTTCCGGCCTGGAGCTGCCATTCGCTTGGTTTTTCCTATCTTGCTGATCCACTTTCAGCTTTCATGCTTTCTTGCAGATCGGCTGCAGTGGTATGCCCAAGGTTATCCAATACGATAAACTCAATGTTCCGCTGCCAGCAAGGACATCAGATGCTCTGGCCAGTGGTGTAGCTTAGCTCCGTGTTTCGCCATGTTGTACTGAACGTTCTGTCTCGACTGTCTCAGTCTCAATCACATGTATACAGATCTTAAATACATGTGGCTCTGCGCTGAAAACGTAACCCAAACCACCTGATGACGAACTCAACAAACCGCACCAACACGCCCGTGGTGCATCCTAGCTCCGAGTCTGGCTAGCGGCACAACTTTGGTTTAACCAGCAAATCCAATTCATGGTGAGCGATCAACTTAGAGTGCGATGGTGTTACTGATTATTGCATGGCCATCACAGTCACTCTCACCATCCCAATCCCTGTTGGCGCAAGTTGACTAACATCACTGCTGTGGGTTTAGCCTGGAGGCTCTCGATGTGATTTGAAGATTTGGCCGGAGTCTTCTCGGGCATTGAGCCGAGAGCACCGATCATCAACCCGGACTTGAGCACAACATCCAGCACCGGATGCTCGGCTCCAGATATGACTTAACTCTGGGCCGGCTCCGGGTATGGCACATTCCGGGCATCGTGCCCATTCTCATATATAGCGCTTTCCCTTTGTGTCTCTTTGAACTTCAGACAATTCAGCACATTCGTTCATTATCTTTGATTTGATCTCAACAATCACCACTATCTATATGTCACAACAGACTGTATACCTGTGCTGTGCATATACTTACATATATGTAAAGTATATTGGAATCAAGCTACCGATTCCGCTGGCAAATGTAAGTCACAGATCTACTCTCCCCATGCGTTCAAGTATCACCAGTAACCCAGCACCATCGATTGGAATCTTCAACACCATGGCTTTCGGATATCGTAAGATTCACAATAAGACTGCAGGACAACCTGTGAATGTAAAATAAGCTTTAGAAGCAGGATTAGCTTTGGCAGAGGGATAAACTTAGTTGGCAGTATAAGCTTTGACCAATATGGAGTATTTCAACGTCAGAACTATCTTCAAGTACACTTTGGTGACCATTCCAGTCAGCTCCCATTGAGCTGTCTGGAGATGCTCTTGAAATGCTCTTGGAGATGTGAATGAAGTGCATTGGAGTCGGGGGATGGCTTTCATGGGAGTCTAACGCTAAGTGCTTCACAAGCCTGCCCAGCTATCTGTTCGACCAATTAGGTTGCTTGCATCCAGCCAAAGACGCTGCCACAACAGACGGAAGGCGGAAAAGTTTGTGATGCTTTCTATAGTTAAGACATACTTTGAAAATATGTTTGGGTTCTGCGAAGAAAGGTGCTTCGGCCCAATGAGCCCATGCAAAGGGTTAGGGAGATGTTAGGTTATCCAGCAGGATCCACTGATTTAGTGGATTATCGAACGTGTCACAAATTATACCATCGGTAAACTTTTAAAAGACCAACTCCACCACCAACTCCACCACGCACATTTGCAACCTACTGTACCGAGCACAGTGGTTGGGACGTCAGCTGTCAGTGAGGGGTGTCATTTCCAGGTTTCTCAACAGGTTGTCAGTATCAGTTCAATTTGTGCCATGTAGGAAACATTTCAATCCAGTAGATAGATACAGAGAAATGCAAGTGGATTAAAGACTATTTATATGTGACGAGGACCCAATGGCACAACTACAGAAGAAGTTGAAGGCGGCCCACACTTTACTCCACCGGTTCTAGCTGTACACTTCCTTCCACGTCATTCAAATGGTATCTCTGGTTCTTTACTCCTGCTTTCTTCAGCAGATTCTACATCTTCCTCCTGCTCCTCCTCCTCCTTCTTCCCCTCCTCCTCCTCCTTCTCACAATCACTTTCTTGATAACTAATTCCCTTTCTTCCTGCCGCTCTCAGGATGTACCGAAAGTCTTGGGGAAATTTTTCAAGTTTCTTTGCAGGTAGCGGGGCTAGTTGGATTTCTGTAGATCCAGTAGTACCGGTAACCACCTTTGGAGGCTAGCTTACTGCCATAAAGATCATCTCCATAGGTATATCTACATTATCTTCACAATCTACGTTATCATCCATATGCTCCTCTTTCATATCTGGTGTAGTAATATTCAATCCCTTAACTTCATACAGAATAGCTTTGTCTTTAGCAATAAATATACCTTGGGCAGCACCAGATATTAGGCAATCCCAGGAAAGTTTCCAGTTCTTGACACAGCAACTTGCCCAAGCATTCTGGGGAATTTTCATTTGCTGTGAATGATTTAAATGATATGTTGCATCCATAATCCAGTGAGCCGAAGTATCTCTCAATAGTGGAAGAGAAATTCTAATATCCACTTTCTCTGGAGAAATTCCATTTTCAATCTGGTTCCGAACTTGTATAGTCAGGTAGAATCTTGCTGATCGATGAATTTGGTGCTTAAGAATACACTGAAGGCCCACATCACAGGGTTGAAAGATACAAGTACATCCAGCAGGAACAAAATGAATTTTAAGCCATTTGTATGTACTACGCAACCAGTGAAGCATGCTATCACTCCGCTGGACTGAGTAGCAATGACAGTAGATGATCGCCTTTGCATTTTGTGGTAGATTGTGTTTCTTGATCATACAAAGAGGATGAGGAACAATGAGCTTTTCAAACCATTGCTGCATGGTGGACAATATACTCCAGTGGTTTTTCATATTAAATGTAAAGAAGTGAGTCTGGTTTGCTGCATCGATCCTGGCTTGAATAGTATATAAGAATCTTGATGTTGCTCCAGTCCAGACTGACTGTGTTCCAAGTATTATTCCATCAGCAGTAATGGTAACCATAAGTGTAAATGCCCATTACTTCTCCATTCCATGTAGAGTAACCTGCTTTGAACCCTTCTTTGCATATGTTTTAGATTTACCTGCTGGGACCAGTACAATTCCTGTCTGATCGGCATTGACTAACGATGATGGGTGTATGTTTCCATGAACGATTGTCAAAACCAGGCAGAAAAAGCCTTTTCACATACATCTTCCCGATCCTTTGGTAGCTGTTGACATGCCTCTGTAGGTGTACCGAATGACCAATTCAATTCAGTCTGAAGAAATCTCTGAACAGTATGAACTGCAAGGATTGGTAAATATCCATCATACTTGTCCTGAAGAAGCATAAAACAAAGGGACTGAATAAGACCAAGAAAGACATTCCGAGCAAGTCAAGCATTGCTTGGAAGCCCTGCAGCTTGCATTACCTTCAATACCTGCTTTCCGTCAGTCTGATTCTCTTGGTGATTGTGGAGAATGGGTATCTGTCATATTTCAGGTTTCCAACATTGGCCAGTCGTTACGCGAGCAAGTACTGTATGTTTCCAACTATGATTAACATTTGCAATCCAGTTCTTGACAGTGACTTGACTAAGAAGAGGAAAGTGGCCTGTCTGGTGATAGTGAAGCTCCAGGTCTTGAACAATTGCCCTCGCACTCCAGTGATTGCGAATTGCAGCCTTCTTGATGATTGGCCACAATAGAAAAGTTTGCCAATTTACTTGTACTCTTGAAAGTGGTTTCTTCCTCTTCTTCTTTCATTCTGAATTGGTTGCCTGAATAATACCCATTGTAGTACCTCTGGCACTGGATAGTAGATTCATTGCATATATAGATCGAATGTGTTTACCAGTAGTAGCATCTCGCCAGCCCAGTTCAATGTCTTGTGGTTGCTTGTGCTGTCGGTATTGCTGCTGTTTCTGACGGTTGCGGTTCAGATTTTTGAGTTTCTTTGCAGTTGCAGCAGGAGAACTAGTTCCAGAAATAGTTGCAGCTTCCTGAACTATCACCGCCATATACTTCTTCTTCCCTATGTTCTTAAACAATGATAAAACACTAGGCTGCGTTTGAGGTGGGTTTATAGTCTGAATTTCCAAGCTCTCCTTGAAGGACTGCATGGTGCAGCTGCTTGCTTGGGCACGAGCAATAATATTGTCCTCCTTGAGATCACTAAGCTAACTCCTATTGGAGTCCCCATCGCTGACAGAGTTGGAGGAATCCGGCACAAGAGGCTGATGGCAAGGGGGCTGCTTGCATCGAGCCATGAGTTATAAGTACTTTTAAATGGTTGGTGGTATGGTTGATTTGGATTTGAAGTTGAATCAGTTTAGGTAGGTACTGGTATTGCATGGTATGAGGAATGATAGATGTACTGTCTGACTATTATGGCTGCTTTGTTGAAACGATATTGAGGGCAGGAGGTGAAGATCCAATGTTCTAGTCAGTTCGTGGAGTTGGTTGCTCCGTGGAGTGACTGGTCAGTTCATGGAGTCCCACCTTCCACAAATGAACGAGTCAGATCACGGATCCATGAACTGACCAGTCCTAATTATGCTGAAAAAAAATTAACAGTTACTACAATCGCAAAGTTATGTATACATGAAATATTTATAGTTTATCACTGTTTGAACTCCCAGTCCCCAATTTACCATATCCCTAATATTGATACAATGGTGGTTGGCAAACATCAATTTTCGGCGGTTTTTATGTGTGTTTTTTAAGCCGCTCTATCAATTTTAAAGATATTTTAACCCCAAGACCGGGAATTGAAAGAGCAATGTATTTTGCATGTTAAATATATATATCTCTTTGTGATTGGACAAATATTCGCAGACATAATTAGACCCAAATTTTGTCATTTTTGTCCGTCCAGTCATGGCTCCATGAAGTGACTGGTCAGTTCACAGAGTTGTGGTGGACTATATGAAGTGACCGGTCAGTTCATGGAGCCCAGTTATTCCATGCGTTGACCGGTCACTCCACGGAGCAACATCCTTCACAAACTGACTGGAACATATAATCTGTTTGGCTATTCTCTCTAACTAGATGAGTAATCTCTGCATCATATATTCAAGGAAAACTGAGGTTCTGCAGAGAAACCACTGTCGCGATCATATATTACACATTGTCAGTAGCTATGCCAGTGGCGAGTGACTCATCATGTATAAGTCTACTTGGCAACTTAGCAATCACTCTCTATTACATTCTAGCAGCTTCGCTAGCCTTCTAGAAACTCATAGGCCTTTCGGGCTAAATCTTTAGTCAACAAACGTCTATGCTCATATATACAGTAATACTGACCGATATATGCCCACCCTTTGTGCGCATAAATATGTACTCAGCTAGCCATATCTAGCTGAAGTGCAACTACGTACCTTCAGCACAGCTGACTATACTTTGCATGTATCCGCAAATGATGTAGATGATCTAAGTATACATCAATTGCTGGCAGCTGGGTAAAGACTACCTTTCTCCATCAGTCAGGTTAACCCTGTCCACAATTATAAAGCTGTCACACGAACCTTGTCCCATTCAAAAAAGATGTTAGCCTCCAACCCCGTCCCAACCACTGTGCTCGGGACAATAAGTCGGTGAATCTGACGATGCCCAATAGCAATGAGGTTGAAGATTCCAATCGATCGTGCTGGGTTGATGGCGATACTTGCGCTTATGGGAGAGCAGATCTCCGGGTCAGATTTGCCAGCAGAATCTTCAGCTCGATTTCCTTACAATTTGGCCCTATGAGTTCAAGCAAGAGTGCGAGCGTAAGTGTGAACGTGAGTATATGGTGATGATCATCAATCCACCAGATATCCATAGTGGAGATGGTTGATTTGTACTTGAACCGGTTCAAAAATCTAAGTCCGCTGGCTACACTATACCTATGACCACAGGGCATAACTGGAACATCTACTGCTAGCTACGCTAGACCACTGGCCAGAACTAGAGCTTCTATCACTGACCAGAGCTTGTACTACTAGCCAGAGCCAGTGTTCAGTCGGGACTGACATCTTGAGGCCCAGCCTGAAGGCTATATATATAGCTCGGCCGGCCGCCCTTAGCGCCGGCATTTCGTGCATTACAAATGGCCGGCCTGTATGCCTAGCGGGCCGTGTGGTCATTTGAGATTCATGTCCACGGATTATACAGAGTGAAAAAGGCATAGAACCATGATATCATCACTGGCTATGCTATAAATTGGAGGGATCAAATACATACTAAAGAAGAATACTTTGACCAGATGGATTGTCCGGTAAAGCCCTGATTCTTAAGAAATCAGCTGTGGGGTAGTGGGGACTATACAATTCCCCGATGAAAGCAAAGCAAGTACACCTCTCGATCCTGACCTCCTAGCCTTATTTCAAACAACATTAGGCTGTCCTTCCAATTCCCGAAGAATCTCCTCCAACTGTCTGACCTCACTTGACTCCATAATGCCCGCTTTCTCCTAAGACGTCATACATTCAACCGCACAAATTATGACATCTCCCAAGTGATCACGGCGATCTGAGATGAGTTGCTTCGAACTGCTGAACACCCTTCCAACCTCATGCACCACCTCCTATCACATTGTGGAATACAATGGTAAATGCCATCATACATGACGACAACACTCTCATCTTGGTCATGATTGATGATGATGACTGACCTACATGACGACAACACTGTTATCTTGGTCATGATCGATCACGATGACCGCTATAATTGATGACAATGATGTTAGATACCACTCATTCCGTTTCTCCACCAGTTATAATCGCTCTTGTACCCATTCCACACAAAATAGCTTCGTCTGATACCTATACTGCAAGAAAGCCCATCTTGCCCGCGGCCTTTGGCAAAGCCCGGTCTTCGTGGGCTTTGAGATTACCGGCCCGTTTAGAACACTGGCCAGTGTCCATTAGCTGACCCAAACTTACTAGTAGCTTGTTGAGCCCGAGCATTGGATTCTAGCCAGATGTTCGGATTATGGCCAGAGCATCAGAAGCTTAACCTTGAGTCGATATGCTGGTGCTTGAAAACCTAAAGCACACCTGTAGCCTGGTCTCGGTGAAAGCTGGAAAGCCAATATACGGGAAAGTCAGTCTTCGCGAAAGCTGGAAATCATGGCGATGAGAAACTCTATCTGCGTGGAAAGAAAACGCTGCGAAAACCGGCTGAAAGCCTGAATGTGCACCCTACTTTCAAAGTTGGGTTTCGTCTGGGTATTCGCAGATTCGCTTTCGTACTGGCGAAAGCTACAAAGCGGCTGAATGGGATCCGAACGGTTTTCCGAAGTAGGGGCAAGCATTCCCCACCTCTAACCAATTGCAGTCATGGACCATCAAGACATGACAATGATAATGATGACGAGCTCTCAGTAATCACTGATATGTACGATTATCACTTCCTGAACAATGAAAATGTACGATTCTTCTCTCAACGTTGTTCAAGCATGTGCCCTGCTCTTCCCCAACTATATCCTCCTTTGGCTCGACCCCACCCAATGTGCCAATGTGAGGTCCATATTGAAATTGATGAAAATCATGACGGGGAGGAGCAAAGGACCCCCAATGTGTCTTACAAGAAGGTTTAGACTCTGTAATAAGACAACAATGATGGTATGCTAATCATCATTATAGCGCATGACACATAACGAAAGAGGTGAGTATCTTGCAGTCTTGAAAGAGCTTCGGGAGGAGTTCACTTGCTTTGAACCTGTTGACGAGGTGACAGGACAAATAGTTGCAGCAGAATATGGTATCCAACAGACGCCTTCTGGTGTCAAAGTATTGATTCATGCAGAAGTGAAGCCTATCGCTAACGGATATGCAATGTTTAATAACCCTTTCACTACTAATGCTGTCAAGACTATCTAGATCGACATGTAGTGATATCATTATATTACAAAGGTCAATCCGGCGATGATAAACACCGATCCTCTCCGCACAAACATTTCAGTGGTATGTACTCTATTTTCTCTACGAGGATTTATGTTTCTGACAAGTTGTATACGCCTTGAGCAATATTACCTCCTCACGCTCGGCAATGGTGTATATGTGCAAGGAGAATGTAGAGACCTTGTATGGCTTCCGAACAATGGACCAGGGTGGAGTCAAACAACAAATCGCACACCTCCTCAATTGAGACTGATTCACCTGTTCTGCACAAACCAGAACATTATGTATTTAAACAATATCAATATGTATTGTCCAACATATTTTCTTAAGATGGCAAGTATCGTTTCACAGCAACCGACATCATGGACCTACTTATGAAGCATAAATTATAGGAGTAAGACAATTGGGGATAAAGCACCGTGGACAGCATTCTCAACCGTCTCGTCCGTCCGAAATTACTCTGGACGGGACGGAACAGCGAGTCCCCCTCTGTCCGTCCCATCTGAGCTTATAAATGACGGCATGTTGACCGACGATGGCCGGGGACGATAGAATCACCATTCCCGGGACACATCCACCGTCCCCCGGCGTCATTGGGCCATTACAGTTCTATTTAGATGAAACCCGTGAACTTCACATATATATCAGGGTACATACAATGTATATAAACTAGTTTCAATTATCCAGACTGCGATGGGTTCATCAAAGTATTTGGTGCGCTAGTTATAAGGCTAGATTCATCATCCGAAAATGCTGGCCATAAAAGTCATTGGGGTCGATTCCAGCAAGCATGGGAGTCAAATGGAGAGCATCAGGTAGAGATTCCATTGTAAGTCCGGTGTGGTGCAGAAGAGATGGTTGATGGAGATGTATATGGAAAATTTGGTGCATCTTTGTTCTTTTTATACTCATAATTCTCCTCTCCTCGCTCTCTAAAACTATAGCATAATTGATATACAATGTAATTATAGATGTATCCATTTATATATCTTTTACAGATCGCTCTTAGGACCAAATTGGGTTACATTTAAGAATATACTGTTGCAATATGCTACTTGACCGATCTCATTTGTCATGACGGTGCGTTCGTCGACGTCATCTATCATCACGGTGCGGCATTCTCTGGATGGGCTTATGGTGATGTAAGACTTCATGACGTCCATGCCTCGGCCTGATGGCATGCCTGCAGGCCTCGGCCAAACATCATGACACCGTACTTACCATAGTATATAGGAGAAGTCATTCTCCCCGTATATAGACAATAAGATAAGACAACACTTGAACTCCTAAGTTTAACATATACGGTAACCACCCGATGTCCGCAGTGGACGGTAGATATCGGCGGGGGACGGTCTAGGTACCATCCTCGGCGGACACCGGCCATCCAGCACTTATTCATATGCTCGGACGGGATGTACGGTTGTGGAGCCGTCCCGTCCGTCCTGGGAAGATCTCGGACAGCATGCCGTCCCCTGCCGTCGGACGCGACGGTTGAGAACACTGACTGTGGAATGATCGATATGATCAATTCGACGTTCATTGTGCTTGCTGCAACCACGATTCTCCATTGCCTTGGAGCATGAAAAACAGGGGAATACATGGCACCAGCTGAGTTTGGCCCCAGTAGAGGAGCACATCGTGAGATTCCATTCAATCATATTTGATTATGAATACTTGCAGTCGCTATATAGTTGTATTTCGTCGTCTTGAAGTCAAATTCTGTTCTACCTGATGTGAGGTCCAAACGAAGACACTCAAAGACACCAAAAATGATGATCGGTCAAAGGTAGAAATGAACAGGAGTTGCTGAGGATGCATCAATGCCGTACTATGACCAGGGAGTACACAAGGAGAAGTACCTGTTCTATGTCTCTGATGAGCTTGCTGATATTGCCAATGACACATTCCGTCGTATGACTGCCAAAGTTGAAGCTGCGTAATCTGGATTTCTACCAAGTCGCGTGCGAGATGATTTGATCTCCAGTATTGGTGGTGTCAGTAGCCCCAGCAACACCTACAATATCAACAACCATTGCAATGATGATTTCAATGTTACAAACACTGAAAAGGTTGGTTGGGATGATTATGGAAGCTTTGACTTGAATATATCTGGCCAGAATGACTGTTGAGATAGAGAGTAAGTGGGTATCTGACCGAGGGAATATATATAATGGAGAGGCGACAGTTGTTGAGAGCAATGTAAAGAGCAAAATGATTGTCTATCGAACAAAGTCTAAAAATCTAAGACAAGAGAGAAAGCGATCTACTTATGCAGAGAAATGAGAAGGCATCCACCAAATGCCGAATATCATACCCGGGCCAAGGACCGGAAGCGATCTGACCGGAAACGCTCGGCCCGGAAGTGGTCTCAGCCAGCGCCATAACTTGGTGGCTTGCTGTTTGAGGGCTTGAGGTCCGGAACTAATCGGGGTCGCCACCGGAGACATCACCGAGTGACGTCGAATGATCTCGGCTGAACTGCAAGTTTCTTTGTTTGAATCCTAATGTATTCGGCCGCTTGCGGCCCTGACATAATCTACCCTTTTTCCCCACTACTTCTGCAGTGTGGCTATCGGGTGTCCCTTCTTGCCTCTTAAAGCAAAGTCGTACCCTCCCTTTCTCCTTCTTCCCTTCTTCCCCAAAACTATTACTACATTATGCACTCTCCTCTTCCCCTCTACCTGGTCCTCTCCCTACTTTCCGGCAGCCCTTGTATTGGGGCGCCAACTCATATCTCCCTTCGCGTGTGTTCCACACTGTTGTAACCCCGCGACTATCCTCAACTTTTACTGCCGGACCAACAGGTTTCCGCCCTCTTCCAACCTCCTGCCAGCCTTCATGACTTTTGGCTTTCTTGGAGTCCTGACCGCTTTGCTCTTTTGGTAGTTCATCATTACTTCCTTGTTTCTGCCTGGCTTTCCGATCCTCTCTCTGTCATGATCTTCCACCCTTATCTTTTTGCATCTACTCAACCAACCCCGTTGCATGCATTGAGTGCATTAATCAAAGTGTGGGAGAAAGTTGTCGTGGCGCTGTTGACGGTCGTCCAGTAAAAGGTGCCAAATTCTTATCAACGTCAATGGCTTGACTTTCCGATTGCTCCATCCATTTAGCCATATTGCGCATTAAAACTTGTTGGGCCAATGGGGTTACCACCCATGTTGGAGTCTTGGTGGGGCCGGCAGAATCGTAATTTCTTTCCGAGGAGCGGCGGGCAGTGTGACAGCCTGAGTGGCTGCCGCTAGCTTCCTCTCCTCTTCCGCATATTCTCCTCAACCAGTAGCTTCTCAACAACTGTATCGAGCATCCGATTTTTTTCTTCCATGTCGTCAACTCATTGTCGGAGATTCTTCACGTCTGCCGTCTGTGCTTCTGAGCCGTTCCAAGGAAACAACCTTCGCCTCGAGAGTAGCCACTTGGGCGAAAAATTCATTGTAATACTTTCGACTGTCGCTGCCTTGCACAGCAAGTTGCGACAGTATGTTGTTTTGCAGTTTCTTGAAAGTAGACTCAACATCAGCTTTGATCGTCTGCATTGCGTGGAACTGGTAGTCATAACCGTCCATATCGCTCATGTTCAGTCCTTTGCTGCTATCCTGGCCTCTTCTTCCGTTTCTCTCTTCATCTTCACCAACACCCATGCCGGGGTATGAACCCTGAGTGTGAACTTCGTAGGGGGCGCAGGGGCAGAAGTAGAGGCCGAAGGTTTCTTCTTTCCCTTGTTTCGAGGTATCGTGAAGCCAAACTAAAATAAAGTGGCAAAAAATGATATGTCAAGAGCCGTCTTGGCAAAAGCAAGCGGCTGTGTGGTGTGTTTTATGTTTGTTTTAATCATATTGTATTCACTCTAATTAGTGTATGACAAAGACCGATTCCCCTCCGCCTCCGTGCTCATAACCCCCTGCTTGATGGCAGAGCTCCCCTCCCCTCTTCCGCTTCCACCTTGTTTCTTACTCCACTGCACCATACTCCAGCCCTCCCCCAGAAATGTATCTGTTCGGATCCAGTATCGTATAGGCCAAGTGCAAGGTGCCATATGATGTGATCGCAGCGGAATACCCCAACTGTGATCCGTGGGAAGCACAACACTGTATGACGGGTCTACCGATTTTCGCTGTTCAAGTGGGTTGATGCACAGTGGGATAAAAGGTGATTGAAGGAGTGTATTGTACTGTGTTGTCGGTTGTGTCGTGAAAACCATGTCGATAACTTGTGTAAAAACATTGAAGGAAGCTAGTGGCCTTAGAAGAGGGTCTTCCGAAGGACTACCGTTCAAGGTCCATACTGATTAGTATTGAGTGGTTGTCACAGTCTGTGGTACACTTGAACAAGACGGGTGAACAAGCGAACGCACACAGGGGAGAAAGAAAGAAGCCAAAGTAAAACCAAAGATATCTACGTGATTGGTGCCACGTACAAATGTCTTGCAATACCATGCGAAGAGAGCGGTTGTCGAAGGTGTGTGTCGGTGTGGTGTGTTGTCGGAGGTGTGTGCTGAACTCCGAGTCACGTCAGTCAACTACCGTCAACAGTAATTACATTATATTTGTGAAATTTATAATTTCCGAATATTTACCCTATAAAGTAAGTTTTAAGCCGCTAATCTAATCAGGGGAATACCTTATAAGTGTGTAGATACCGTAGTGGGGGTGATAAATAGTGGGGGTGATAGTTCGGAGACTTGCCGCCTCAGACTCCACTGTAACATCAAAGTCAGTCTTACTATCGTCCACTGCTGTTGATCGTCCACACGTCTCCACCCATTGTCCTTGTCTCCCCTGTCAGATCTCCACATGCGAAATCATTTGCGGAGGTTAATCAGAGGACTGGCAAGGAACGTAATAGTATAGGTCGCAACCTGGGTACCATTCTCACCAACGCTGTGCGTTGCCCATTCACCTCTGAGAAATTAATTTCTGAGAATTGAAGAATTGATGATGACCTCCAGTCAATTGCCTGGTGACACCTGTGTTGTGTTCTTGTCGCGCTATGCAGAGTACATGTTTCCGATTTGCCATCTGGTGGTGTGGTTGCAAATTGGCAAACAGGATGTTCTGGAGACTTGCAAGCGCCCACAACGATTACCCGGGATCAGGATTGCATGATTGATTTTTATGGCCATCTCTGGACACATGACGTTTCTATTCGTCCAGCTGACTGCGTTGTCGACTAGATCAGGCAGTTCCAGGGCGCAGCTGGCTATGTAGGTAAACTGCATGGGCAACAAAAATAAAGATCCGCCTTACTGGTAAGGTTTTAAAGTTGAGCAAGTGAGCTGTACAACAATGATATACCTGGGCATACTTCACAACTGAGACATATTTTAGATACATGGGATGGTGATCATGATTCAGAAGCGACAACAAGAAAGTAGGGTTGCAAGTTGCAAGAGGTAGGTCTTGTTTGTGAATGGTGGGTGGCTTAAACTTTCTTTGTTAGTTCAAATTAGTGAGCTCTGCCATTGGACGACGCACGTGCAAGCATACTCTCCAGTTACGAAACCATCAACCATATACCTCTAAATAAACTTTCAGCGATATGCTTAGCTGTTTCTCCGCTGACATTGATTCGAAACCCAGACCGTGCGAAACGCAAGCTATGCATACCGCAGCTGGCCACACCTAGGAATCCAATGGAGCTTAGTCTCGCACCAAGTACGGAGTTAGTTCATGGTTCATTCAATATCTCATACACAATCCCAATGATGACGGACTAATCATGTTCCAACAATTGGCCCCAAAGATGCAATTACAGACATGCTTGTGTTTCGAGACGGAGGGAGCAAACACTGAGAGTAGATACGATATATAGCTATTATTTTGTCGCAGTTCCCTCGACTGAACGACCATGAATTGATTCTTCAATTATCACCATACTCATGCATCAATCGGTAGAATTTGTTGCAGCGCTTGGCTACCTTTCATCTATCCTTCGTCTCCTAAGCACCCATCATCAATATTGACCATCATGTCAGCAATTCTCAAATGGCTGGAAGGAAAAGAGCCCGCCCCCGCCAGGTAGTATGTCTACTTCTTGTCATTAAGCTATAATCGATGATTGGGCAGTAACGAGGATACAACCACCACACCTGCCGTCGCAACACCCAAACATACCGTTCAAAAAACTTTCAAAATTACCATGATTCCTTCTGATTGCAAACTACAGAACATTCAAGGATTTTTCCCACATGCTGAATGGCACACGATCCAAGAAACATATCTTGGTTATTCCCCATATTGACATACTACCAATAATGCCACCATGAGTTTCGACAGCGTCCCAACCATTCTTGCAAACGTACCCAGCTCTCAAAGCCTCAGTGTATCTCTCAATGGACGGGAGGTCGATGTAAAGGTAGACTCCAACTTCTGGGGGCTTACAACTCTTAATAAGCCGACAGAACCGATTGCAATGGAGTGTGTGATTCAGTCTCATTTGTTGAATTTTGGATTTGCGGCTGATTGTGATTTCAGTGTAATTGCAGTACATGCACTTGCTGGTCACGCATTTGGCTCTTGGAAAGAGTGCGGTGAGTGCAACATGTGGCTCCGTGATATGTTGCCTGGGGATATTCGCAACATCCGTGTTCTTATCTATGGATACGATTCGGTTCTTCCCAACAGCAAATCAACAGCCTCCATCAAGACTTTTGCTACCTCTTTTCTGCAGTCTGTGATTGACTCACGTTACTTGATCAATGTATGATCTTCAGCTTTCGAGCTAGTTCCGGAAACTTACTATTCACTAGGAAGCTCAGCGGCCCATTCTTTCCATTGGTCACAGTTTAGGGGGCCTGGTATTCAAAGAAGTACAATTTGCAGTTCTAATTGTTGGCCTGGAAAGCAATGCCTGGATAACATCTTGCAGGCACTCTTGCAGGCAGCAATATACTCGAAGCGTAGTGCGCTTTTCAACAACATATTTAGATCAACCTATGTAGCTGTCTTGTTCGGCGTTCCAAATCGAGGTCTTAGAAACGAGGCGTTGAGATTAATGGTTGATGGTCAGCCCATTTCGCATTTGGTCAGCGATCTTGCACCAGATTCGTGATATCTGCGAGACCTCCACGACAACTTCACTCAGCGCTTCAATTTCAAAGACTCGGTATTCATGTCCTGTTGGAAAACAAATGTATCAGTATGGGCTCAGGTATGTTAATTTTAACTTGCCCATTTCGGTAAATTACTAGAACTGCAGTACAGAAACAGGACAGAAAATGGAAAACAATCGGGACGCCAGTTACATTTGTTAGCAAAGAATCCGCTATTAATATTGTGCCCCTTGAAGCAGCAGACAAAAAATATCCGGTCGATAGTGACCACTCCGTCATGGTCAATTTCCCTCCACAAGACGCTACAAATCTCACAATCATAAGAGATATCGAACTCTTCGTTCAAAGAAACGCTGACGTTATCCGGAAGCGGTTTTTGGAACAGGCAGAAAAGTTGACTCGGCTGGAGTCTGAACCACTGTGGGGGGACAAGGACCCTCAAAAAGAATTGAATATTGCGGCCTGGAACGGAAACAAAGCGGCGGTGAAATTGCTATGAAAGAATGCGAGGGTGAATGTAGCAGACGAGAAAGGGCGTACTACACGTTACAGGGCAGCGTTGAACAACCAGATGGTTACTTCGAAGCTGCTACTGGAGGAAGGGGCAAATGGAAATATTGCTTTGTATCGGGCTGCCTGCGATGGAAACGAAATGGTCTTGGTCCACTTGTGAGGGGCTGGAGTGGTGACAAATCCGAAGAATGGGGATGAAGCAAAAAACACAATATATGGAGCCGCAAGCAACGGTAAAGCTCCGGTAGTGAAGCTTCTTGTTAGAAGAGGGGCCGACTGGCATGATGTTCTGCTAAAAGCAATGCAAGAAGAAGAGGAGCCTACAATCAAGTTGCTCCTCGAATGCCGAGCAGATGTGAACAAAAAGTGCAGGACTGGGGAGTTCCTACTGAGTACAGTGGCAGGGAATGGGGATGAGAGAGGAGTGAGATGGTTGATGGAATGTGGGGCAGATATTGATGCGATAAATGCGAATGAGGATTCTGCAATATTTTGTGCCGCCAACAACGGCAATGTGGAAATAGTAAAGTTAATGTTAGGTTCAAATACCTACTCGCGCACCAACACGATAAACAACCAGAGGGAGTTCCCACTGCTTATTGCAGCCTCCAGAAGGAACGCTGAAGTAGTAGATGTATTGTTGCCGAAGTTCGCACAGACGGACAAAAGAGACCACAACGAACATGTTGCGTTGATCCAAGCAGCTAGAAATGGTCATGTGAAGATTGAGGGAATTTTGGTGGAGATGGGGGCAGATAAAGAAGCGAAGAATAATGATGGGCAGACTGCACTGATTCTGGCAGCCGAGAAGGGTCATAGGGAGGTGGTGAGACTGTTGATGGAGAAAGGGGCAGACAAAGAAGCAAAGACCAATGACGGAGATACCGCACTCATCTCGGCAGCTTCCAAGAGTCATGAGGCAGTGGTGTGGCTGTTGGTTTGGAACGGGGCTTGCAAGGAATCGAAAATTTTAAATGGATATACCGCGTTGATCAGGGCAGCTTTCTACGGCAAATATGTGACGGTGAAAACGCTGATACAGATCGAGGCAGCCAAAGAAGCAAAGACTGATAACGGACATACCGCACTCATCTGGGCGGCTTGCAAGGGTCATGAGGTAGTGGTGAGACTGTTGGTTGAGAACGGGGCTTGCAAAGAATCGAAAAGTTTAAATGGATATACCGCGTTGATCAATGCGGCCTTCTACCGCCAATATGCGACGGCAAAGATGCTGATACAGATAGGGGCAGACAAAGATGCAAAGACCAATGAGGGAGATACCGCACTCATCTGGGCAGCTTCCAATGGTTATGAGGCAGTAGTGAGGCTGTTGGTTGAGAACGGGGCTTGCAAAGAAGTGAAAAGCAACAAGGGAAATACTGCGCTGAGTCTGGCAACTTCGAAAGATCATAAGACGATTGTAAGACTATTGAAATAATACGGTATCGGAGGTGTGCTCTCCTTCCTTTTAAACCAATTCAGAATCTGATAGCTATTAGCCCATTACCGTGGTTGGGATTGTTACAACAAACCTACCTTTAAATTATACAGGACATTGCACGTTCCGGGAGTAAGGTGGATTCCATTGATCGAGAATTGTCAGATTCACCGCATTATGACCATTTCCACGATTTGATCATGTTGCCGTTCCCTGCGGCAAGCGCTTAGTCGACAAAACAGAGCCGTCTCGTTGGAATATCGGGGAGACATTGGAAGGCAGTTTAATCATCCTAGTGGGATGGTAAAGGGTCTAGTGATACATGTCACGATTTCTTTCTGTTCTGGGTACTTGTGCATTGGTTCCTTTGATTCTGCTCAATGATTCCAACAGTCCAAATGATCCCGGTCTGGGGTAGGGCTCGGTCCAGTCCAGTCCAACAGGAAGGCCGGACTGGACCGGACCACAGACTGGCAGTCTTGGACTGGACGGTCTTGGTCTGGACCAGTCCACGGAGGTTACTTCTAGTGAATTAATGATGGGTATAGAATTGTAGAACAAAGTTCAAGTTTGATGATTTATTGACAGGAAGAATCAGTGCCTTACAGTGTTCCTAAGCGGCCAGGCCGGCCTTAGCGGCGGCTTTCAAATGAGGGCCGGGCCAGGCCTGCAGGCTGCTTGGTGGCCTGTAGGTTTTTCGTGGCGGAACTAAGCGTAAACAGAACATTTTGTTCCAAAGTACGAAACATACACTATATCCAACTCAATCATTGTAGCCCTGCCATTGCCATATTCGATCCATCAACCAGACCAAGACTTATGCTGCCCAATGCCGGTTGGTGCTAGCTGTTTAAATCACGTGCAGGCCTGGCCGGGCCCCCGCTAGCGCATGCTTTCAGAATGGAGGCCGGGCCGCTTAGGAATACTGGTGCCTTATATACACAGAAAATTTGAAAGTCCCACGGAGGTAATGGAGTGAAGTTCAGAGTGGCGGGGGGTGCCAATGTAAAACCGAAAAGGCCTATTGGAGTGAAAGCTTCGTGGAAGTCAATTGAAGTCAATGGAAGGCCACAATTGGAAATAGAAGTGGCGGAGCCGGTGGGAAGCGAAAACTAAGGTATGGATCTCCGAGAATGAGTCTGGGGGTTGTGAGTCAATTCGCCAACGTCCAGTGTGATTCGAGGCGTTCGAGTAACCAATGGCGGATGGCGAGTGGCGAGTGAACCACCATGTATGAGTCTGCGTGTATGAGTCCACATGTATGAGTCTGCGTGCGCGAGTCTCCGTTTATAACTCTATTCCGGCTCAGTGTATTAATGACTCCCTGAGACTTGCGCTGATTCGTCTCAAGTGAACTGGTCCGGACCAAGCCCGGACCAGTCTGCCAGAATTTTGTACCGGTCCGATCCCGGTCCAAAATCACTTGGACTGGACCCGGACTGGACTGGACCGGACCGATCCGGACTAGTCCACACCCGGACTACTGGAATCATTGATTCTGCTGTTATGCGTATTTCTTCTTACTCGTTATGCTTGTTTTTGCTTAGACCCTACATAGTGACTTAGGTTGGTCATGATTGCGTTTTACTGTGCGAGCTTTTAGCACGTCTTTACTTCTTTTGTTCATGGAGACTGAAGATTTGGCATCCTGATCATAGTGGATATGGATATGATTATAGCTAGCGTCACGCAATGATTCTAGCTGTCTGGAAGGGCCTGGTCTGGGGTAGTGCTCACTCAGTACGGTCCAGTTCAGCAGAATGTGCCACCGTTCCTACTTCTATTGAATTATCACCGCTTACGGAGGCATACATGGGTGTATGCCTCTACAAATGTTTTGTTAATGCACCTCGGCCTGTCCCGCTGCATGAATTAGCACCAACCTGATGAGGAAAATGGGGCAGGCAGGGCATTTGGCCATGGTTAACATGTTGGTTGTACTCTAGCACAGGGAAGGAGATTCCATCAACAACCCCGTTCTAACTCCATGAAAATGGCTCATAAAATTGTTAGACATGAAATAACTTCTCATTACCCCGGACGGCACACTTAGAGCCTGGCCCTGGACAGCGACCGACGAGGCGGATCGACTGACGGATACGGGCTCTCCTGGCCCACGGCATCGAAATTGAGATCCACTGGGTTCCAGCACACTCCGGTATTCCCGTGAACAAAGAACCTGACCGCCAGGTAATCATGGCCCGAGAGGGCATTGGAAGCACAGCGCAAGAGCGGCCATACACTTCGGCTTCAAATAGAGCTAGACGGATCTCTGAAGGACGATCAGCAGCCAAGGCACAGTGGGAGGCCAACAAATGCAGTAAACACTTCGACTACAGACTGAACGGCAAGGGCGGAGCAAGGGACCCATCCCAATGGCAAGTGCGAAGTCATTGGCAGCCAGGCTGTACTGAATCAAAAGCGGGCATACGCCTACCAGAACTTGCCTCAAACGGTTTGTACACCGACAGGACGACATGTGATGCTGGTACGGGCAGGCGGCCCAAACACAGGAACACCTTGTCCGCCATTGCAGCTGGTGGAAAGACGAGCAGAAAGAGCTCTGGAAAGAGGTGGGGGAAGCAACAAGCTGGAAAGCGGGCAGATGTTGGCATGTGTAGACATCTGAGCTCAGTGTTCCTAAGCGGTCCTGCTGACTAAAGATGTAGCCCGACAGGCCTACGAGTTTCTAGAAGGCCAGCGAAGCTGCTGTTTAAATTTTGATTGCTAGAGAAGCTTAATTGTTCGATCTAAGAGACCATAAGGCCATATATATATCGTACGAATATGAATGTACTCGCCATCTAGGTATAGAGACGGCTGAGGACCATCAGCCTGAACGAGAGCCGCCCCATACGAGAGCCTGCCCAGTAAGCCTGTTTGAAGGCTGATATCAATTTGTGCAACACTCCCAGCTCTTGCTACGCTCCGTGGAGCAAGAAACAAACATAACAACAAAGATGATGCGCAACTTGTGACCCCCATAGTGGCCTTCTCAAAACCATGCAAAATGTTCAGGGAAAGAGTACCACCGTAGCCTGAGGATGGCCATCCATAATGCAGCAAAGGAATCCATCGCTTCCAACCTTAAATTGACCACAAATAGACCTCCTTCATGCCATTAGTCATAAACCCACTATAATCGTGGATCAATCGACTACCATAATCCCATGGCTTGGGTCAACTTCTGAGGCTCTTGTTTTGCAAGTGTTACATTTATTCGTGAACCGCTGACTGCTTGGCAGTTTTTGATGATTCTGTTTTCCAGCTCCTTCTCCTCCCAATTGTTGCACAATTCAAGTATGGTGTTAGGATTCATGAAAGTTGTTGCATTGTAAGAATGCTGGTTGTCGAATCTTCTCCAAATGGTGTTTGGTAAAGGCCTTCAGGCATCATCGTTGCGATATCATTTGATGCTGAGCAGGGCGTACGTTGGTGGTCATACACTCTTCCAAGAGCTTTGCCTTAACCTCGACTGTGTTGTCAACCGTCCCGTCCGTCCCGTCCTCGCCTGCTGAGGACGGCATGTCGGCTGATGACAGCCGGGGACGTCAAAAATGCCATCATCGGCTGTCATCCACCGTCACCGGCCGACATCGGGCGCTGACTATTAATACATATACTGTAACTGTAGAACGCGCAGTACAAGATAGACATGGATTTATCTTCATTTCTAGACTCTCAATCAGTAGTAAGCATTCAAGTTCAGTTTGAGCGCGCGGTTAGAGATATAAAAAAGGATCTTGCTTCACAGGCAAGATAGTTGAGAAATATACTAATTGTAACTGAATATCTATTATATATGCTGACTGGAAAATTATCAATGGATGTCGGCCAATAATGGCCGGGGACGGCCGGGGACGGAAATTTACCGTCAATGGCCGTCTCATTCCTCCGTCCCCGTCCGGCCTCAAAAAAGACCGCGCCGTTCCGTCCTGGCTCAGGACGGACGGAAAGCCGCCGTCCCGTCCCGTCCTCAGTGATGTCGGACTGAGGGGACGGTTGACAACACTGGACCTCGATGGGAGTTTCGTATTAACAGTCGTCACAGATATAGAGGTTAGGGTCAACTAGTGATTGGGCGAATCAAAGAGAGAGCAGACATGCGTTGACATCTTTGTGCCATCATGGTGATACTTGTATCAGGCCATAAGGGCTTACTGAAGTCTTAATTCTGGTGATCACGTCTGTGTAGATGCCTACTGCCATTGCCATAATGATGTCTTCATCATTGCTTTGGACGATATTGAAGTGATTCGCATTTCATCCACATCTCTCAACTTGAAAGATGAGATATCGAAAGATAGTTAGCTAGTCAATAGGGGCATAAGTCTTACCGAAGTCAATTAGTTCATAGGCATTGATTACTAGGCATGCATTGTAGCCAATGGGCTTTGTCGAGAAGGATGGGTACTTTCCTCCTCCAGCATTCTTGTTGTGCCAATTCATAGCTAGACTTGTTGTGACATGACGCGCTTTTGGCGGAGCTGGAATTTGAGAAAATTGTGGTACTGAGCATGGTTTCTTGATGGCTGGCAAACTCCAGGCAGTGTGATCCTTTCTGCTAAGGCGCCGGCTGTTGGCGATATTTCGTGTTTCTTCTTCCGGATGGTGGGCAGTCTGAACCTCACAACGGAGGCGCCGGCTGGGGTGATGTTGTCCGCTTCGGCTACTGTGCGCTGGACAGTCTGATCTTCACGACGGAGGTTCCTGCTGTGGGTGATGATTTCTGCTTCTGTTTCCGAATGCAGGGCAGTCGGATCCTTACGGCGGAAGTTGCGGCGGTGGGTAATGTACTAGGCAGTTCGTGGAGTTTGTTGCTCTGTGGAGTGACTGGTCAGTTCATGGAGTCCCACCTTCCACGAATGAACCAGTCAGGTCACAGATCCATGAACTGACCAGTGCTAATTATGCACAACAAAAATTAACAGTGACTCCAATCGCAAAGTTATGTATACATGAACTATTTATAATTCATCGCTCTTTCAACTCCCGGTCCCCAATTTACCATATCTCCAATATTGATATAATGGTGGTGGAAAAACATCAATTCTCAGCGGTTTTTAGGTGTTTTTAAAGCCACTCTATCAATTTTAAAGATATTGTAACTCAACAACCCGGAATTGAAAGGGCAATGTATTTTGCTTGTTACATATATTTCACTCTATGTGATTGAACAAATATTCACAGACTTAATCAGACCGACATTTTGCCATTTTTGTCTGTCCAGCCATGGCTCCATGAAGTGACTGGTTAGCTCACGGAGTTGTGGTAGACTCCATGAAGTGACTGGTCAGTTGATGGAGCCCAGTTACTCCAGGGGTTGACCAGTCACTCCAGGGAGCAACATCCTCCACGAACTGACTAGCACGGGTAATGTTTTCAGCTTCCTGGTCAACTGCACGACTTGTATTTGTGCTCGAACCTGAGTTTGCAGGAAGTCTTCGGCGCAGAAGAGCTTCAGAAATCTCATCAGCACAGACATGAGCACCACTGCCGTGGCCCTCACCCGTTCCACTGGTATTCCTTGCGATATGGCCATGGAGGGGGACATCTCTACCCACATCGTCATTCTCTGTTGGCTTTCTTGCAGCGAGCCTTCAACGCAGAAGAGCGTCGGATATCTCATCAGTACCGCCATGAGCACCGCTGCCGTGGCCTTCACCTGTTCCACTGGTATTATCTTGCAATTCTTCGACATAATTCTTTTCTTGCCGGAGCTCAAAGATGTCATTTTCATTCAATTGTAGGCATCAAATGTGCATGTTGCGATCTTCGTCAAAGATGACTTCTGACGGTGCTTTGACTGCCTTGAATTCAGGAAACCACATTCCCCAGATAGTAGTCAAACAATGTGCGTAGCTGACCATCACATAGGGCTTGTATTTCGGTAAGAATTTGCATCGGCAGATATCCTGCTTTACGTCATCATTGTGGGTAGGCTTGCCAAATGCATTCAGAATCTCGTATGCTTTGTGTATGCTGCTGTGTAGCAGGCGCAGTCGTCTCGCTTCGCAAAGCCTTCATTTTGGATATCTTTGATAGAGGTAGACTGCTTTGTTCACTGTTTCTCCCTCGCATTCGATGGGTGCTTCTGTGTTTATTATCATGGCATGGAGCGCCTTGGTGACGGTACTATTCATTCCGAGATAGTATGACACCCCGACTGGGCTTGGTGGGTGCGAGCGACACACACTGCGCAGGTTAGGTGGTCAATATTGGTGAACTTGTAGGTACGGCCATGCCGCCGTGATCAGGGCACGTGCTTGGAGTGGGCCACTGTACTTGTGATAGTGCACCTTCTCCAATTTTCTCATGCTCTTATTCTCTTATTCTCTTTCTCATTCTCTCTTTTCCCATTCTGTCTTTTCTCATTCTCCTTTTCTTTCATTTTCTTTTCTCTCTTTCTCTTTTCTCTCAATCTCTTTTCTGTCTTTCCTTTGGTTGACTCAATAACGATGGTGATGATGTGAGAACCGCTGAAATGAGGGCTATTGCGGGAGAGATATTAACTCAAGGTGATGACGGTAACGATATAGAGCATTTGCTGCTCCTGAAAGTGGCCATGTATCCAGCCGAATCAATTTGGTTTACTGAGAGGAGAGATAGTTGAATCATAGGTATGTATAGGGAATCGACTTGGTTGCCCTGTGGGATGTCGAGGGTTTCATTGCCGAATGCGATGAGTATGTTAGGTTGTAGTTTCTTGATTTTGAAGCAGCGGCTGCGACAAAGGCGGTGGTGGTGATTTGATTGATTAATAAAAAATTGCAATAACTGGCTGGATTTCTGAACATTAGTATGTTGCCCTTGAACTCGTTCGTAGTGTATGCAATTAGCCTTGAAGTGACCAGGGAGTCTGCTTAGTAACTGTTCGTTCATCGTTTCCGCTCTTTCGAATTCCAGGTGTATCTTTGGTCCTTCTGGAAGTGCTTATTTCGTTTGGTATTTTGTATGTCGTCCATCTCGTCATTCGTATCCGCCACGTCTATTGCCACAGCGGTGACTGCTGTTTCCTCAGCATGTATAGAGAGCCACTCCACCGTCACTCCCTAACTCGGGCTTCATGGACAAGGTGTGTCGAATCTTGACATGCGGGGCCACTGAGATGATGACTTGACCTGTGTGCTTGTTGGCTCTCCAGCACTACCCTTGGATTCCATTATTTTCAGTGTGGTTTGATTTCATCCAGAGTCGCCATTAGTGCTGACATATCGAGTGTCCCCATGCCCAGCACTGTTTCTTTCAGCCGGCCTTGCCAAGCAATATATCAAGAGAGGTAGGCAGGATATTTGTCTTCCGGGTGTCGAACAACCGCTGATGTTCGACTGGACGGTCGCCTTGGACCGAAGTTGAGTTGAGCCAATCGGAAAATCTGGCAGAAGAGCATAGCGCAGATTGATGGTTGTCACTGCAACAAAGGCATTTTCTGTTGGTCTTTCACTTTGCATTGACATCCACCGAAACCCATGGTGCTGAGGGTAAGTCGGTTGGTTGGCTGTGTTTTGACATGGAGACTGTGCTTGAACTGGAGTCATCGGACTGCATTTCTGTCGGCTCGGAGATAGATGGCTGGAATAATAGTTGTAGGCCTTTCTGCCACTGGGATGATATCGGTTGCTTGTCGTGGTGCTGTTCATGTCGATTCGGCTAGGTATCAATATCTGCTACTCGATCACAGAGTGCGTACAATGTATCGAACATGCCACACTTGGGTGTCACGGGTGTGATTTTTGGGTGCAACTGTGCTTTCAGGCCGGTCCGGACCAGATGGTCAAGCACTCTGAGGTACGCTGTTTCGTCACATCCAGCCTCCCACCATACTTGTTGTAGTAGTTTGGCGTATGCTCAGAGGCCCTTGTTTTCGTCATGGTGTGCTTGCGTGAACTCGACTACGCTCTGATTACCCGTTTTGATGTCCTACTCCTGATGTCTGTAATGTTTCCATGTTTCGCTCGCAAACAGTTCAAATTCAACCACGCAATGGTTGTCGTCTTTGAGGTGATCCTGGCTCCACATGATTGGGTCGATCATGCACATTTTGCAATGATTTAGATCAGGGGGGGTTTACCCAACATCCGAGGTTGTCAAGTGCGTACTGGAAGTAGTCGATATCACCCGCTGGGAAGGCTTCATCATGAGTTCGGAAGTTTGAACCAAGGGAACCGATGACTTTCTCCAATTCCAGAGCGCCACCGCAGAAGCACTTCAGGTTAGACAACTGTTGACCAGGGATTTGGCCCGGTGGCTTTCGTAGTCTTCGATGCTGGTGCGCTCGGGCATGATGCCGGTGGCTTGCCGCCCCCATTGGCCCTGCCCCCCCCATAAGCCTCGCCTGCCCCCATTGACCTCACCTGCCCCCATCGGCCTCGCCTGCCCCCATCGGCCTCGCGTGCCTCCACGCTGAGGAGGAGAGCTCGGCACTTATATTCGGCTTCGGCTTTGGCAGTCGGCATGGTGTTTTTTCTTCTCTATCTTTCATATATAAGTCTACTGTTTTTTTCTTCTCTTGTATCGGTAGACAATTCATTCTCTTCTTCTTCTCTCCTCCAGTATTCTCTCGTTTCCACAACATCTTGAATTTGTGAGACTTGGTGGATGGAACTTTAATTGACCTGGTCAAGAGCCTAGTATTAATCTCCATCAACAACATGTTCTGCTGAATGATGTCATCGAGTAGCATCTTCTTCATCTTGACCATCTCGCAGCGGATTTCATTGTCATCTAATTCGCGTTGGCCGCAAAAGGCACGCTATTGTGGCTATTCTTCATTGTGGTCATCCTCAGTGGGCTTATCTTTAGTTGTTCGGGCCTCCGATTTGACTGGAGGAGTGCAACTGGGGCTGGTGCACTGGGTACGTCAACTCGTGAGGGCAGAACCCTGTAAAGTTCATTAGTTTAATTGTTTGCCATCTGGGATTGAGATCTGGTAGCCATTTGATGTATCATGTTGATTTGATGCACGTGTGGACACAAATAGTAGTTAGATGGCAAATTGTTGTGAGCGACACATCTGTGGCGATTCGAAGAGTTGTAATAGTGTACAGGCAAGTGCGTGCTAGTAGGGCTCCATATGGTGAGAGATGTGAATTTGAATACTTATGATTGCAGACGAGGTTATGTACATATAAGGATTACAGTGTGATGTAAGTTTATAACTAGAGTGCCATTGTACTCCCGCGAAGTAACCATATACTAGGCTATTATATGGTGCTCCCGTCAGCTGCCACAACTAGACCACCGCCATGACAGGCAATAGGAAAGCATGGCAAGTATACATGACGATTGCCAACCTCCGCAGTACCATACATATGAAACCAGCAACTCACATCATTATCCAAGTGGCATTTCTGCCCCAGCAATTGAAATCGTGCGATATTGCCCCTCCACAAAATGCCCCCCAACTTGCCCATGATAGACATGTTTTGCACAGTATTTTCGACCACTTGCGGCAGCCTCAGACTAATGCACAAATGTTTCAGTTGACCGCTTGCTGTGCTGACTGTCATTTCTGGCAATGCCATGTATTCGTGACTGGATGGGTTGGTGACTCTATTGAACATGCAGTGTAACACCGGGAGGATCTCTCCAGGTTTTGCTGTTCAAGAAGTATCTGTACTTAACTCGGGACTGCTTTGAAGGTAGATTCGGAGCTTCACTTGGGATGTGAAAATCACTAAAATATTCTGAATGAAAAGACTAGGCTTTCTCCAATGCGTACATGGTTAAGGATTGTTCTTCTCACTGAGCAAATTGATTGTGCCATTCTACACTCAATGAACCCAAGGTCATTATATCTTCGTCTTCGCTTCTACCAAATACCTCTATCTATGCTTTCCCACAGACCTCCAGCACCGTGACCTTCTTTGAACCAATGCTCATTCCATTGCAACTACCGCGGACTACATCTTTCAATACTCTATTGTCTTTATCATCATTTGATTATAATTGGCCTGTCTGTATCCGTCATGGCATCAAGCCTGTGGGCTTGCGTGTCCGGACCAGTGGTATTCTTTCAATCTGATGGCCTCCAGACAAATAGATCTCTTTCGATAGAGAGCTGCATCACTGATCAGAGTCGGCACATGTTCTTCGGCCTCCTGCAGTCGGTGGCTTCTTCACTGGCGCCATTCAGCTGTTTGCTGCTTGTCCGATGGGTTATCAGCGAGCGTCAGCTTCTTGGCCGATGCCATTGATCTGTTTGTTGTCTGTCGGTTTGTTTTCCGTGATTCGGAGCAGAACCAACAGTTGCCATTGAGTGACCGTCAATGCTTATCGATGGTGTGGGTGTTCCCGTGCTAGCCATCCAAAATGATTGGCGCTAGCATGTGAGAGCAATGACAGCGAAGAACGTCCAATCAGGGAAATCGCAAGTGATCGTAAATGACACCGCCGCAAACTTGCCAGGTATGACACTACCCCCGTCTTGAAGCGTTCGTTTGTGAACGACCATACTCCATACAAATCTACTCTTCGTTGCCTTTGGCGAATCATGATCCAGCGGATGAAGTGAATTATTTGGAATCCTGGACATAGTGCATCTGTACTGACCATTTCGCTTCGAACATTTGCTCTGAGACAGCCAAACACAATTGCCCAATCACGGTGCTTACCGTGACATGAGATATTTGGCATCATGCAGAATAGATCAATCAGGTTGCGTCCATCTATTACACTTTGCTTTGTTTTTCTTTCTTAGATTTGGATAATCTTGACCCCATGTGCCCAAAACAAATTGAATCTTGCCCATGGTTTGGAAAATATGAACCCTTATGTCCGAAACCAAATCCTGCGTCAGGTGTCTCGTCAGCCGTTGAAAACCCTGAGTGGTGAAAAGATACCAGCTAAACTGTTTGATCCTATTATCCATAGCGGTCTGGGAATTCTGTCTGTGATACTCCATTAACAGTCTTTCATTGTCAAAGTTCTCATAAGGTTGCTCTGTCCTATCTGCTGCTTTCATATACCCCTTGTACTTGACCAGATATAAAACTCGTTTCGGTTCCTTGCTGTACTGGCAGCCAATGACTGCCTCAATTGCAATTCCTGTTGCGCACTCATAGTCATCCACGACGTATCCAAGGGAACATGCATTGTGCTGAGGATCCGGTGTTGGTCTCGTAGGGTTGGTGGCAAGACAATAAGATTATATCAGTGACACGTGGAAGGCATGCAAAATATACAATCAATTTGGTTACTCAAGCTTGATAGGAGTGGGTGGGAGCACAGTCGAAACCATATAGGGTACAACAAACTTCGTATATAGTCTCTGAGATAGTCTGTTGTGTTTGGACCTTTTACCCATGTGGTATAACTAGATCACCAACTGAATTCTTTAGAGTTTCCTCAGCTCATCGGTAATTGTACCTCTGTATTGTCTCATATACCTATTTCAAGCCTTTACGGCAGAGTGTATGCCTGCAGGTCATCCAGTGAAAGCAGTTTCTAGATTCCGAATTCTGTGCTTCTGCCTCAATAGGCCAATTAGTTTGAGATTTGAACACAATGTTTTCAAAGAATACTAACAATTCTGAAATGGTGGTGAGAGAGGCATCATATGCATAATCTGCCATTGGTAACATCTCAGACCTATCATCCTGCTCATAATTACAGTGATTCTGCAAATAGCATATAAGTATTTGGTTCATACATTCGGTTTACCTGTCCATTTGAGTGTGGACTGGTGAAGACATCATTGACCTGACATCAAGCATTTCTACCAATAAGGACCAATATCAGGAGGTGAACCTAGTGTCCCGATCTGACACTATGTTCAATTTTAGACCATGGAGTCTCCAATATCTTTCAAGATGATTTTGACCACGTCTGTGGCTCTCTTCTCTCTATCTTTCAATGGAATCCAGTGTGCCATATTCGAAAATTGGTCAACAATTATCCATCCTGATGAGCATCAGTCTGACATGTATAATTCTATGATACAGTCAATGAAATTGCATCACATGGGTGGTATGCTAATTGTTTGGGTTGTAGAAGTTGGTTGGAAGAATCAGGAGTGGCAGTGTTCTTTCGGAACTTCGGGCATAAACGGACATGATCTGCAATGGATTTTTTGATTTTTGGCCAAAAGATGTTTCATCTGACAAGCTCGATTGTCCTATCCTGCCGCATGTATCTTGCTATCTGCAAATAGTGTTCCGCTGCCCATATTTGTTTCGTCATTTGCACATTGCCCACAATGGACAGTTCACCGTCCAATTCCAGGGCTTCGTCTTCGAATGAGATGTCTGAGCTTGGGTTACCTTCCATAGCTCAGATGTACTGATCTTGCCATGGTGTATCATTGTAAGCGGCACTGACCACTGCTTCCAACAGCCATCAATTGAACTTGACTACTGGAAGTGGTCTCAACATTGTTGAAAAAATCGCAATCTGTTCGCCTCATAAATTCATTAACATCACTTATACTGTTCCTCCTTCAGAAGTTACTCACCGATCAGGTCCCAGAATTCAGCGGATAGGCTGGTGTTTATTTTCTCCGGCACTATCATCCCCTGTTTTATGGCGGTACTTCGAACACCAAGATAATGCAGCCGGTTTCCCATTGTAACTACCGTTTCAGTAGTATTAGTATAAATCATATCCCGCCGAATCTTGAGCCGCATGGGATTGTCACTGATTCAAAATCTTCAATGTCGCAAAGTATTTGATATCCTTGTGGTCGCTGAGGACACTGATTTCATGAACTCCACATCCATGATAGTGTCTCCATTCTTTGAACGCGGATTCAATGGTAAGAATCTCAAATTCATGCATTTGGCATTTCGTCCATCATTCCAGAGTGGTAGACTATAGGGTGCAATCGTCTATTGATAACTTGGGAGAACACTGCCCAGATTACAAAATCGCTTTTATCTGTTTGTCTCTCTACAGGCCAAACAGGCTTGAATTGCCGCAATTTGCATGCCTCGGCAAAGTATTCCTTCAGCATATCCAAGGCAATTTGATTTGGGGATATTTCTTCCCACTCAATTATCCTATTTGTGTTCTTGGTGAACTCTGGTAAGTGATGGCATATCTTTAAAAATGATGCAATGAAGTGTCGATGGCAGTTGGCAAATCCGAGGAACGACTTGACATCCATGTCCAACTTCAGAATCTCACATTGTGAAATAGTATCACTGTTGTCCTATGACATAGAGCCACCTTCCCCGAATATCACATACCCGTGGACACTAACCTGGCTGCTTGTGGCATTTGCACACATAGAGTGCAATCGCCAAGTTGTTTTCCTGTAGTCAACCTAGCACTTCTCAAGTCAATGTCACATACTCTTCTTTGTATTCCATATAGATCCGAATGTCATCCAAATGGATTTCTACTCCATTATGCATTAGATCACCCAGGATATTGTTTATCATTGCTGGGAATATAGCTGCCATTTTCACCAATCACAAGAGCATAACTTGGTATTCATAATGTCAATATCTCGTACAACATGCTCAGGTCCATTCACCACTGGATTTGATTTGAATGAGGTTGTACCCTGTCTTCAAATCAATTTTGGTGAGAATCCTGGATCCAGCAACCCTGTCTCTAACTTCATTCATATGTTGCAATGAATTTTGGTTTGTAATTGTGTCACAATTTAAATCTGTGAAATCCATACCCAATCATACACCTGTTCTGTGTGGCTCTCGAACAAAATATATGGGGTCCCCCATGGGTGACTCACTAGTACAGATCTTTACAGAATCAGTATTTTTTTCAGATATTCGTTAAGATCCAAACGCTACTGTTCAGAGAAAGTGTAGTTGTGAGCCCATGGTGGTTACATCCCATCACATAAGTCAACAGTATGATTGTAGGATTGATGAGGCAGATCAATGTTGGCTGTTTGTTAGGTGTATAATGTTTCATGGTCTCTGTATTGCCATGGAATTCGCACTACCCAATCAATCCCACTTTCATGTGCCTCATTGACATGCAGCGAACCAATAACCGCCATGAATAGATGATAAGTACCGGACCTCAGAATCAAATCATCATATTTGATTGACAATGAAGACACGGCTGTCTTTGTACAATGTTGATGGCAATATTTTGACGTCAACTGGAGCGTATTATTTTTTTCAATTGCTCCCCTGAGTGCTCCGTGCTTGATGATCAACCAGTAGGGTAACATGATATTAGATAAATCCTCTATTGGACCCATTTTAAATGTTTCTTTGTTAGAATATGATTCATACTGAAGAATGACAGGGAAGGTGTACATCCAGCCAGCTTTTTCAACTCTTTCTTCTTTAATATTTTTAAATATTGTTGGTTCCATTCGAGGCACTAATGAAATAACATTTAAATCGGCCCACAGCTTCAACATCATAGTGTATCACACCCACTATCCAAGTGAACCCTTACAGGGCTGTTCTTTTCGCCTTGAAAGCGTGCAAAGATGCATATTGTGGGTCTTGACCCCAACAGAGGTTCGGGCGGTAATCGTTTACACTTCTTGGGTACAGACTGATGTTCAATGGCTGCAGCTTTGCATTGATGATTTTTGCGATTGACAACTATAGTGGACAGCCTTTGGACACAGCTCCGGCTGCAATGGGTCGTGGTTGTCATTGATGCCTAGCTAAATGCGTTTTGATTGAGTATGATGAAGCTTGATGGTCATCCTTTTGTCACTAGTCATTCTTGGATGCTCTATGACCAGCATAATTTGAGTATTGAACTCATACTCATGTACCCTTTGTTACAGGGTAGAAAAGAATGTTCATTGAAATATTGAGATGCTATTAGCACTACCAATGAATGCATTGGCAAGTCCCAAAGTACCCTAGATGTCGATACACATGTAAATCCAAAGATATATTAGTATTTATACGCATATGAACCAACCAGGGGTGTCTGTATCTCAAAGAACATAGGAATGCCGGCAATCTTTTTACCCAATGCAAATATGAATATCTGTACCCATATATACAAAAGCCCGGGGTGTCTGTACATCAAACCGCATCATAATGACCGCAATTGTGAGGCTTAATTTCAATACGGATTGACCCCACCAAATCACAAATGACTATCGTTTCAGTCATCAATTTCCATAACATCGGAATCAAACTCATGAACCACATGAGAGCTCATGGCAAGTGCTGGTTTCGAAATTCGGTCAACCAATTTCTTGGACTTGACCAACAAAGATGAGATAGCTTCCTCAAAAGAAGTTTACATTTTAGATATTGTAATTCTCTTTTTATATGACGAGAGAATAATTGGGTTCTTACAGATCACCGATTGATACTCCATGGAACGGCAGTGCTTATGCTGTTCACACTGTACAGTAGTTTGAAACAATTACTTTGGAATACCGATTTTAGGGCTACACTCATGTTCATATTGACAGGTTAAGGTTTTTCTCAATTCGAAATGTCTTGGAATCTTAACCCATCCCAAAGTTCGTCTTTTCTTGATCCTCCTTTTCACCATTATTATTAATTGTCCTTTTATTATTCTTCTTATCTTTCGGTTTGTAATCATTATGATGATGTTTTTCGTGTTTTTCGCAGGCGTCTCCAAGAAACGTGGCCGACTTGTTGATGCAGCCGATCATATTGTACACCCTTGTCTGGTATACGTATCAACAAGAATTTCCGATCTTGAATGTGTTCTTTGAGTCCACTGTGCACAGCTACTCCCCATGAAATTCCAGATATGCAGACCTGGAAGTTCAGGATCTCCATTTATACGATATAATCCTGAGTCACTGCCTTGAACTGCAAGTCCTTCATCGATTGGTGGTAATGATTTGGTTTGTTGACGGTAATTTGACTAGATGTCATTAACTCCAGGTTAAGCCCTGAAGCTCTCAATGGCAAAATGTACAAGAACCTTCTGCCAACCACAAGATTCTACGGTCGGTGAAAAGCTGCTTGGTGTTGGCAAATGTTTCTTGGTGCTAGTTTTTATTAGATCATATATATACACAAACTGTGGACATATATCTTGAAACTGAATCGAGCGAGCAGGTCTTCATAGTACATTTCTTTCCTCAGGTTCAACAGGTTATGAGCCCAGTGCTGCTTCATTCTGATTGAATCGACATCTATTACCTTTCATAGATGGTGAATTGTTTCAACAAGCTGCGCCTCCGAAAATCTCAACCACCGCACTCGAGCACCACGAAAGCCTTGAGGACCGAACAGAATTGTCTCAAAAGCCCTAACTACCGCCAATGCGTGCATCCGTGTCGATCACCGTGCAGCTGCCGATTGACCTCCATTGAGTCTAGAAGCACCCAGATAATGGAGTGTTAATCAATTGAGAGAAAGCCTTGAATGCCCAACTCAAGCACACGAATATGTCAAATCATGTCGACCTTGACCTCCGCCTTGAAACTCAATGAGCACATCTACCATACCTGGGCCATCGAAGCAAAGACTCTCCTAAAGCATGTCAATATCCGGCGCATTGTCAATGCCTCTGTGATCATCCCTCGACCACCCACTTCTCCTGTGGCAACCGGATGGGCAATCGCTTCTGAGTAGTGTTAGCAACGGTTCCAGATTTGGACCCGGCGGGTAATATAGGTCTGCGTGGCAACGGCCTTACCACATCAAAAATCCACAATTTTTCAAGCAAACTGTTCAATTAAGTCCATGAATATAGGTCAGATAATTTAGCCTTTGGTATATCAAATATGCAGCTTTGCATGGCGCATCTTTCGGTGTTCTACGATTTTCAATATCACTAAAATTCAATAAGCGATTGTGTAAAAACCTTGTTTTTGGGCCCAAAATGGCACCTTTTTCAAAGCCGCTTGCTGAGTTTTTGAGATATGCAAAATCGGAGAACACAAAAAGATGCACCGTGCGACACTGCATATTTGACATACCAAACACTAAATTCCCTGATGGATATTCATGGACTTGATTAAGGGAACCGTTTGGCAAAAACCCGGCCTGGCCGGGTCGGTTTCGGGTTATCTTGGACCCGCTATAATACAAACGGGCCGAAACTGGACCCGTTGCTAACACTACTTCTGAGGCAACTGAGACTACCTCTGAGGATATAGACACAGTGGACATCAAACCGTAGTTGAAGTCACAATTATCGGATCCAGTGTATTTTACACAATTTGACCATTTGCTCCGAGACTGGCGGGTCTACTGTAAAACTATGAAAAGACCACTGGTACAATTAGCGGAATTCTAGAACCATCTACACTGAGTGGCTGTACAGATGACAAATTTGACGATTATAAAGTATTATGGAACAGTATCAAGTGAGACTTCGAGCTGATCATCACAATGGATGGAGATTATGAAATGGAGATGCTGACAACATGCAAGCTCAAATCATATCCGTCAGTGACTGAATCAATCCCAGCCCAAGCCAAGACGATCAATGATCCTGCGATATGTGCCATCAAGGTTGAGAACAGGTGGAGGAGGTTCTACCTGATTGCGAATGTAGCAAATACTGACTAGTGGAGAATCCACGCATCGACCCTGATGCTGACTGGGAAATCGAGCACTGTGGCCGATATCACCAGTCACTTACAGTCTTTCGAGGCTAGCCTTAAACGAGCCAAACACCTTGCTACTGACGCAGAACTATTTGTCTTGAAATAGGGCAGACGTAAAACAGGTACTCTGACCCAACCAAACAGCCAACATGAGAATCGTACATGCTTTGGCTGCGGAAAGATTGGTCACATCAAGTCTGAATGCCAAAGCAAGCACGCGCGCGCTTCAAACGCTGAAAGGAATTCTAAACATGATGGTTCACACATAATTTCAGGTGCTACGAATACCGAATCCTTTTACTTTTCGGTAATCATAGTAGATGTTGTGTCAACAAGTATACCTTCCAACTATTGCCTCCAAGATTCAGGAGCCACAAACCTTTTAACTGGCACTCGACATCTCTTTGAGTCATTCAAACCGATGGCAAAAGGGTAGCACCAAGTCGAAACCGTGAATGATGCCCTGGTTGATGCCGAAGGGACAGGCACCATCATGTTTATGCCAACAGACCGAATGTGAAACCTGCGAAAGGCACTCCGCCAAATGTTCAATATGTACATAAGTGCGGCACCAACAATCTACTTTGACACATACAACTTATGAGGAATGGAGTGAAATTTGACTTCAGTATTGAACAAGGAGCAGTGGCTACTGTTGGTTCGACAGTTGTCTACCAAGCACCACTGGTCGATAATCTTGTCATGCTTCTGGCCCTATCGAGTCCCAAGAGTTTAGAAGCCTCAACTCCGAAGGGCTTAGAAGCCTCAACTCCGAATAGTGGGGAAGTCACCGAGACCTACTCCAACATTCGGCAATCTGTTGACAATAAAGACATCCTTACCTGGCATTCATTGCTTGGCGATCTCTCACTGCCGGCCATCAAGAAACTTTCGAATCCAGTCAAGAGCATCGAGCTGCAAGCGAAAAGCCCATCAGACTGTTCCTACAAGGCCTGTATAATGGGCAAAATGTTCAGAGAGCCTTTCCAACCATTGAAGCCTGAAGATAAGGTTGAAACTCGACATCTTGCGTGCATCTACTGTGATGTGATTGGCCCGATGCAAACCCAAACGATGTGAGGCTTCCGATTCATTATTATGTTCACTTACTATTACTCACGATATACTGAAGTCTATTTAAAAGATGCTCAGTCTGAAGCCGCTGTGAAGTTCAGAAAGTATATTGCTAATGTATTTTACCGGGTAACCGCCCACGACCGGAATCCGACCACCCGCAGATGATATTTATTAAGTCAAATGACCGCTCTTAACCTCTCTCCCTGACCTTGTGATTACTGGAGCTTGACTATTGACCTCTTCTCCCCTGTTTCCATGCTCTGGAGAATCAACTGGGCACTGCATACTTCTAACATATATAACAGAGCCCTCCTCCCCTGCACTTTTCTCATCATCCCACCCCCCTCCATCCGTGATATCATCTTCCTCATCCTCCCAATCACCAAGACAATATGTATCCACCTTCTTTGAACCTACACCCTGCTTTTCCGCATGTTTGGATTTTTTGAATCCCTTTCCTACTGGTGCTGCATCAGCTACAGCCTTATTCTGGCGCTTTTGATTTTGGCCGCTTGTTCTTGGACAATCCGCTCTCTCTCTGCTCTTCTCTGAACCACATCCTCAGCGGTATACCCACAAGCTTTACCAACGTGTCGCCGGTCTTTAGCTGTGGCTGCAGTGGTAACCTTGGCCCCAGAATGAAGAAATCTCACGATTTTCTTCCCCAATTCTTTGTCTGCAAGTGCCCCCTGGGCAGACCTTCCCAGCTGACCTATGAGGGACTTCAGCTTTAGTGAGGAAGGTATTTGATGAGTGACAAGGTGTAATGCACTGAACGTTAGTCTGCTAACAGCTCTGGGTGTCGGTTGGTACTGCAGAGGGAGAGCTTGATGGCATATCCGGCATGGTGATATTCTGTCATTGGCACTTGAAAACATCTCCTGAGTTTAAGGGTGAGATTCCAGTAGCTTCAAATTCACTCAAGATATTCTTGTGTATGTATGCTCCAGGCCTAGCACTTGTGACAAGTCAATCGAAAAAGTTTTTCACAGAATAATTCAAGATTCCGGAGGTGTGTCTACTCATGCAATTGCCCCTTCCTAATAGCATTACCTCCTTTCCTGATGCAAAAATCCAACTCATTACTATAGCAGCATAATAATTGACCATAGAGGCTATCATCCAGTGGCAGTACGATATGTATGGAGTGTACTGGTATGCATATAGGGTATATATTACTTTTTACGTAAAAAATCGAAAAACCGCCAGGCCAAATGTGATCCATGTTCATCAAGAGCAGGAATACACGGCTATCGCTTGGTACTACTGTAGTCAGCAGAAGCAGGAGAGCATTTCGATTGTACCTACACTTGAGCAGTGAACTTGTGAAATTTCTTTTCCATCCATTCTAACCCTAATTAGTTGTTGGTCCAGCCAAGCAAAGGTAGCCAGCCGGCTCTTGAGCCTGAACATCGTAGTATATGCTTTCCACCCTCATAGATAAACATGGGGGGTATAACTTTTCCATGTGCATACTCAAATATACGTTCAATAACTGTAACCATTTCTGGTTCCCATCCTGAATATAGTGCAGATTCCTTCGACATCTACTGCAGATAACCTTGACTTTCAAAGCTTGATCAAGCATGAACCGCTTTGCATTCATATTGTAAATGTTTTCTGGATGAGCATTAAGCTTTCTAATAAGCTTTCCCATCTGGAATACAGATAGTTGGTCAAAAATATTCAAATATACTAAACTAACTCAATTTGCAGAAGAAGTCTCTCAGGATGACAGGGTCTTTCGCATTTGCCCTGTGGCCATCCAAGTGCTAACTAAACATGCTACTGATTCCAGTATGGTGGTTCAGGAAGCGAGTCATCCTGTGTTTACCCAATTGGCGGCAACGTTGTAGAGGTAGTAGAGATATCGCCAATCTCTTGAACATCATCCTTGCACTGGGTGCCCCAGGGCATCCAGAGTGTCACATAATCTTAGAATTGATTTCACGTCGTTTGGAGAAAGTAGCTGCTCTTTCCCATATGCTGCACGGTGGGTCAGAGTTTCACTGAGATGATCTTGCTGGGTATTGTATGGAATGCTGTAATTTGAGGCTGCTGAAGTGATGGATATCACTTCACTGTGAGAATATGCACATTTGGCCTGCCGGATGTCATTTTCTCTGTCAGCAGCCGGTTTTCTGCACTTCACTCTGACCATTGTTGCGGTGGCGCGGTGGTGCCATGAAAATTTAGTTGAGGAGCAGGGAAAATATGAAGGCCTGCTGAGGCGTTTGCGTGCTTGATTGCGTGATCGGTTACTATGCCATGGGCAGTTAGACCGAGAAATATGTAATGACCGAGAAACAGCACCCGAAGTCGAAGGTGTGCCAAATACTCCTGAAATGAGGAGGAGAATATGGAAGACCAGTGAAGATTCTAGAGTACCTGACAAAGGAGAGCATTATTGAAGAATCAACAGTACCATACTCCCAGCAACATAGCGTAATCTCGGAGTGATGCAGTCGCACAATTCCAGGTCCTGTACGATCGGTACTCTAACATGCGGAAATGCCGAACAATCTCTGGGCCAAAGCAGTATCTACTGCCGTCTGTTATAAGAATCGCTTACCGACCCAATCGACCCCGAACTCAACCCTTTTCGCACGATGGCCCAAAAAGAATCCAGATATTTCCCACCTCCGAATGTTCGGTTGCCTAGTTTGTACATGGATCCGTGGAGATCTCTGAAAGAAATTGGACGATGAAGCCAATAAGTGTGTGCTTCTTGAAAGCTCGACTGACATATTGACACAGTATCAAGTAATGGACATCACTTCGTGATGAGTGTTCGTGGTTAGACATGTTAAATCCGATGAACCGACTCTGTACTATCAACTTCTCTAGTCTCCACCAAGTACGCAAGTCATTGATGAACTAGCTGTAGAACTAAGCATCCTCGACTATGATCCAGTACTTGCCACAAAACTCCAGAAGATGTCTAGCCAGCACTCGAAAATTCCTACAATCAACCCGATAAATGACCTCAATGATGATTTGGCTCCGCTTCCAGTGACCCCAGAACCAGAGGTCGCAACGACCCAAGTCGTCCAGTGCGACAGAAATACTCCCGCATTGTCTGGATCACAGAGCAAACAATGCATTGTTAGTATGGCAATGATGATCTAACATGGCCCAAAGACTTTTTGCGCCACAATGTATAGAACAGTCACCAACAAATTGAAGGAAGCAATCAATATGGATGGGGCTTTGATCGAAAGCTATAGAGTATTAACCTTTGTCGAATAGATTCCCAAAATTGCTAGTATCATTCACAGCCATTGGGTTATGGGAAGGACGCTACTGGCCAATGGACAATATGACAAATGAAAAGTTAGACTAGTCGGCCGTGGAGATCAACAGAAACCTGGCGCATATATTGAAATCACTTCTCCAGACATTCATTTAGCATCAATTTGGCTCGCTCTCGGCTTTACAGCCACATATGACAGCGAAATTGCTGTACTTGATCTCCCAACAGCATTTCATGGCTGCCCATTGAATGAAACAATTAATATGCGATTGCTGGATGGAGAATAACTGGTGTATCTGAATGGCACAATCAGACCACTAGTCAAGTTAAATGAAACCATATATGGCATTAAACAGGCAAATCGAGAATATTACGAAGATGACTTTGACTTCATAGTCAAAGTACTCGGGATCCAGGACTCGATCGCCGCCCCTGGCCTCTTCATTGCAGTCAAACTCTGCGAATTAAATGGTGTCCTGATCCCTGTATATGTTGAGAATATAATGATAATCAGCTCCACGGCCTGTGTGAACTTGATCTTCTGACAACTCTATGACCGATTCACAGCCATGCGCCAAGTTCCGGTACCCGACAGATTCCAGTATCTCGGCATGATGATAACCTGTGATCACCAAAAACACTCAATTGCCCTCGATCAAATTGGGTACATCAAACAGGTACTTGAGTGATTTGAGATGGCCGACTCCCGAAAACATTCGACCCCGATGGAAGTTGGCCACATGCGCCATGCCATTAGCACCAATGAATCACCCTTCAACCCTGGAATCTAACAGAAAGCATTCGGATCTCTCATATATGCAGCACTCTGTGCACGGTCTGATATCACCCACGATACAGCGGCAATCGGTGGATCCGCAGCTGATCTCTTGCAACTCCACGGTGAGGCCATCAAGCACCTACTTCGGCACCTCTGAGGCACCTCGAACTAAAAATTGACAATCTGCAACCCGAGTTCTGGTCATCACACCGAGGCAATGATATGCAACGCTGATTCGGACTTGGGTAGAGATGTCGACTCGAGCAAATCCACCTCAGGAATCATTATTTATTCCCATTGGATCCTGGCTGCCTGGGAATCGTCGATTCGGATGATTGTGACCCAGTCAACTATGGAAGCTGAGATGATTGCCGCCGCGTGCTGCAACGTACAGATCGACAACCCCCAGGATATCACCTCCGGAATTGGACTCAGAACTGGCATTAGGCCAATCATCAATAACAGCCTGAATTGCGTCAACACCCTAAATTCAGGCAACTTTCAGTCTGACAGCCGGCACTTACGACTCCGATACCACTCAATTCATGAAGCAATTGTACAGGCTGAAGTGAATGTCAAACCCGTGCCCGGCACTGAAATGCTAGCAGATACACTTACGAAAGCACTTGGAGAAGTGAAACATGCAGAATTTGTGAATGAAATCGGTCTTAGATAGATATGGATTGGGATTTGAAATGGATTAAGGATGAGTATGGATAATGAAAATGTTTGAATTTTGTTTGTTACTTTGTTTTGAAGCCTTGGGCCAAGAGGGAGTGTTGACGGTAATTTGAATAGAGGTCATTAACTCAATGTTTAGCCCTGTGGCTCTCGATGCCAGAACCTGCTAGAACCTGCTCCTGACCTCACGATTCCACTGTCGGTGAAAACCTGCTTGGTGTCGGCGAAAGATGCTATGTAAAAGTTTGTTTTAGCTCATATAAATACACGTGCATTGGACCTGCATCTAGAGAATCAATCCAGCCAGCCAGTCTTTACAGTTCATTCCTTTTCTCAGGTTCAACATGCATTATCCATATCAATGAATCGTTCCTCCTGGCGGTCATTGTGAGGACAATCATCTCCAGCACTGGAATCCGAGGCGCTTGAGCTACCCAAGCTGGTGCTGGAAGACTCAGACCCACCTGGATGGGTGTTTCCTCTAATGTCTCCTGTGCCGTCTCCATTGCCCTCGGGTATTGGGGTCATAGCATCCCTGATCAAGATTCCCCTGTATTACATGACAGGTTACTGAAAGCAGAATGCTTCGGCATCCGGTCTCGTGGCTTGTGCCTGTTGTCCAATGACCGACCTAGTCCAGGATTGTTTCGATTTTTTCATCCTGTCATTCAAGAGCCTGGTTCGTAGAGTAGTGGTGACTTTCCCCAACTTTATTTCAAAGGGCTTGCCTAACCACAAAATTTGCTCCTTCAAAGCAGCTCATGATCATTCGTTGGCCTCATTGGACACAGCTTTCATTTGAGCATGTGCTGCTGGGATGATAGCCCCAAACACTTTCAGATTGGGTAACCATATTGGAATTTTTTCAAACTGTCCTCTTTCCATCATTTCCACTTGCAGGCAAATTGCATTGTATATCTTGTTCTGCCTGGTGACTAGAACTTTGTACGCCTGGGCCGACTCAGGTGGTATCTAATGGATTTCGAAATGTATTTCCCCTGCGTCCTGGATGAAAGCATTATTGTTTTCAATTCCCCATTGATTCGGTGTCAACAGGTGGTTAACGCAGTCTTGTAAGTCATTCTTCAAATTAGGCTGGTATTCCGTCACCTGCGTTCCTGATCAGAAGATAGAATCAAGGAATTTTTTCCTGACCACCGTGTAGGCCTCTGCCATTCAGGTATCTGATTCTGTTCCCTTTCCTGCCATTATAAAACCACCAAAGAATGTCCAACGAGATATTTGGCTACGTAAATCATGAGGAACCGAGAATGAAGCTGATTCTGAATCTGTTTAGATCGCTGGTAGTCTGGGGCATGATATCTATTCCTGGCTATCGAAGGCTGTGAAATTGCTGGTGACCATTCGGAATTCACGAACATCAATGACATACACTGACACTTCTGCTTGTCTTATAAATCTCACAGATGCCTTGAGCCCATTAAAATTTTGGCAGTTTTGATAATAGAAACAGTTTGCTTTTCTATATTGGAAGATGTGAACAGATCTCTCAGCAGTGGACCAATATTCACTGTTCACAATTGAATTATTGGGGCCTATGATGACTTCTTGCAAGGATGGGATAACCGATAGGTTGATTTCTGTAGGTGAATACAGGATCTGAATGTGTCGTTTTTCGTGGTAGGGGTAGGCCCAGAAAGAATCTTTTTGTTCCTGGGCAGCAAAGCAGGTATCAGGGTCTTCATTGGCGTCGAAGAAGATATCGGTCGGGGGAATTGATATTACGACCCGAGGCTACTGATTCCAATGATGATGAAAACCAGTCCGCTGACATAAGACTACATCAAGACTGCTCGATGTGTATGGAAGTTGGTTGAAAGAATACCTTCGTCATAGGTGTTTCTTTGTTCGCAATATGATATAACACTGGGTGTTTAACTTCAGGTTTACCCAGTCAAATAGTATCTTTACTTAATTTGGGACTGCTTCAAAGATATATTAGGATCATTACTTGTGATGTGGAAATCACTAAAAGATTCCAAACAAAAAGAATAGACTTTTTCCAATGCGTATATTGTTTAAACTAGTTCTTCTGACTATGAAGGTTGATTATGCCCGTCACCCCTCGAAGAACCCAAGGTTGTTATATCTTCGTCTTCACATGAAACGAAGACTTCTATTCACCCTGTTCTCTGCAGCTCCAACACAGTGACCACCATTGATCCAATGCTCTTTTCTTCGCATCTACCGCAGCCTACATATCTCTTTCTTCTATTATTTTTATCTTAATCAGATTATAATTAGACCTCTGGTATCTGTTATGACATCCAGCTCGCGGGCTTGTGTCTCTGGACCTGTAGTATCCTTTCCACCTGATTATCATGAGTCAAATAGGCATCTTGCGATAGAGTACAGCTTCCGTGTACCCAGTCGGCACGTTCTCTTAGGCCTCTGGCAGTTGTTGGCTTCATGGCTGGCACCATTGAGCTGGTTGCCGGCTCTCTGTTTCATGTCAGTGACTATCGGCATCTTGGCAGATGCCATTCAGCTGCCTAATGGCTGTCTGGTTGTTATTGACCATTCCAAGCGGAAGCAACAACTGCGATTAACTAGTCATTAATATTATTGATGGTATGGACATTCATGTGCGCGCCATCTGACAAAATTAGTGCAAGAATCCAAGCTGAGTGATTGGGCATGACTTGTAATGACGGAAATTGTGGGTGATAGAATATGACACAGCTGCAAACTTGCTAGGTGTACTATGCAGTGCTCCAAAATTAAGGATATGTATTATCCCCATCATTTGATATTGAAAAAAAAGAATCAGGCAGGGGTGGCTGTCCATGATTAGTGTTGGCAACGAACTGGTTCCATCCAAGTTGGATTGAATCGGCACTAAGTTGGTGGAGGGTTGGATACAAACAAATCCTCGACAACAACGGTTCGATTTGCTGGGCCACGTATCAAACGATGCTCCTTGGCGGTTCCCCTGTGATTCGTCAGCGAACTGTGGTGCAGTTCATGAACGTTTCTCATGAGATGTAATGCCACAATGCAATCAGTTGGATCATACAAAATTACCAGATATCGAGTACTCATAAAAGTATAGTGCAAATTCACAAAGTCACAAAGCAATCAGTTGTATGATACAAGCTCATTCAAGCTCATACAAGATGTCCCATGCTCATACATGGGTCTATATTCTTTCATAGTCCCCATCAACTTACAGTAGTCAATTGATTCTTTACTGTCACGTACTTGATTCATGAATTTATTGATGACAATATATATAAAAAATATGGCTGTCGGCTAGCTGGAGATGATCGAGCTGGGCTGGCCCTCGTTTGGCTCTTGGTTGCCATGGTTGTGTCGAGTGAGGATTGGAGGAACAGTGACGATCGATGGAGCACATATGGAGAATACGGGATGCCAGGAAGAAATCAGATTTCTTTGAACAGAATCAGGTTTCGAGGGATGAAATCAGGTGGTGTTGGTCGCCTTTTAAATATGACGTGACAGTTATGATGTGGTTTACAGATCGAAAGGGCGGTGTACAGTGATGGGTGAGGTTTGAATGTATTTCGGAATGAGTGAGTCAAGGTGACCCCGGTCGCGTTATCTGTATATAAGACCGATGGATTTACAGATGATTGGTTTGTTCTTCACACGTTCTCTAGTCTACAAAACAATCAATAGCTTTGGCACCGTCTTTTGTTCACTTCTGTGATTTTGGATTTCGAGTCTCTAAGTTTGTTCCACAGTACCTGCGATCACTGCACTCCTACGTTTGGTTTTTATAACCCCTACAGCTCCGACCCCAGAACCCTTGACCTTAGAACTACTCTACAATCGATTCTACCGGATATATTGCAGTTTATGTGCCGCTACTCTCATCGAAGCAGCTGTTACTTTTGTCACAGACCGTGCAACTTGCACTGTTCCATGTTTAAATCAGTTGGAAACTTCAAAAACATACTCACAGTATACAGTTTTTTGAGACACACCTGGATTGTGTGCCTGTGGAAACCTCCACCCGAAGAATCCATGGGGTATTAAATGCCAGCTCACGACAGCAACAAACCTCAACAATCCCAAATCGACTTCTTCGACCTAGCCGGACGAACCACCATTCCCTTTGAACAAGAACTACTGAACGCTTTCGATAGCATCGACACTTTCATCCTCGAAACCACAGAACCCCTGGATGCCTATTGTTGGGACGAACCACAGGGTGTATCCCCCTGGAATAGCTACTGGACGGAAGCCGCAAAAAACAGAGGAGGACTACAAATTGACGATCCAGTATTGAAAAACAGCTGGACCAAGTATTATGGTGTCCACGTCAATTGTCGGAACTAACAACTGTGTTACTGTGAACTTAACTGCGAAGGCACCCATATAACATTTGGAACGGCAGCATATGCCCAATCCACGAAATCAGAATCGAAGATTAAGGTAAAACAATAACACCTAGAAAGCCATATCTCGTGGACAGATTACAAAAAGCGTAAAGCAAACAAGGGAACGTGAGTAGATCGCGAATTACACCCGGGCCCTTTACCAATCCCGCTGATCATCGTAACAACACCCAGCCAACACCAGGTGTTCTTCTGGTCGATGGTCAACCCATTCTCAGAAGCAGAATTTGAAGCGGCAGTTCAACAAATCCAAGCAAACATTGATCAGGTGGCAGACTGCCTGAACAGAAAACCTTGCCCTGAATTCATAGCTGCAAACCTCCTCACAGCAGCCTCTCAACACCACCGCCAGAATGTCAGGGTAATCCTCGTAGCCAACGCACGATGTCATGCAGACTGTAACCTTTCAGACAGAGCTGGAAATTTTGGCAACGAAGAACATAGAAGCCATAAACAAAATACAGCTCAGGGAGCACCTCGGGGACATCAACCACGGGCTGAAAGCAATAAGCCAACTACCAACAACCAGCAGACTAAATGAATTGCTCAAGGAACAGCAATCTGTGAAGAATACGGAAGTACGAATATTGGAATTGTTGGCAGAAGAAGAAAATGTCGTCCAGGAATGGGACAATCTGAAGCAGGAACTACTGCTTACTCAACAAGCAGCCACGACAACAGAAACACCGAAGGCATGCAATCATGGTGCCCAGAAGAAGAAGTCCAGATTCTTAAACAGGAATTGGAGAATGCAAATCCAGACCTGGCGGAACTGAAAAAATATCTGGAAGATGCTCAGGCTCAAATGGAGATATTTAGGGATCTGGCGGAGGAAAATTAACAACAGGTAACAAGGATCCAGAAGTTGACAGAAGGAAGAAGGGGAGAAACAGGAGATAGGACGGACTGTTACGGGGGTGCTCCAGCGTGTGTAGAGGCCGATCGGTATCGCTGAACTCTGTGTCGATACAATCTAACTTTGACAACTATGACGAAGCTGAAGAATTGGATTTCCAAAGTAACTCGTCATAGTCGTTGGGGAGTGTGCAGATACACTGGCATTCGCAAGGGCAAGACCGTCCTTCAACGGTCATTGGAGTCCTGTAGGTACTCCTCAGATGATTCGTCGAAAGGCACTTCCGATGTTTATTCACCGGATTCGCAGTAGTGGAGGTATGTGTCCCCAAGTTTCATGTAGCGCAACAATTCGTACAGGAAATTGATGTGGGTTTCGGTTTCGCAATACTCGTGGAGGAAGATAGTGTTGTAGATAATGATATCGTCACGATGATAATAGGACATATGTAAAGATATTCTCAAGGTAAAAACTTAATAATATTTCAGATGGTTTTCCGCTGTTGTTGTTTTGACTGTGGATTGCTGATAGAGCTTGATCGTTTTGTTTAAACAGGAGTTTAAGGTGGTCTTTCATAGGTGAGCATTCCCCGTCAGAGGTGTATTAGTGCGACATGACGGTACATCTCTATCACTATCATACGTGTGTTATACTACTATGTCGATAACACTCATTCGACCGCAACTGGGTGTTAGCACAAACGTCCGATCATTTACTGTAACACCCATATCGGAAGTTCATTGCGGAGAGTTCTGTTTGACAATGTGCAGAGGCGTAAGCCCCCACCAGGCATCACAATGGTTATCCTGCATAGTATGACATTGCTGACGCACATATGGGACCATTACTTCGTATTAGTTATCTTTCTTCTGCACCAGTGGAATAGTGATGAAAGGTTTAATGAACTACCAACCCATACTTTGCCACGTACCTAGTGTCATCGTGTGTGATCCTGGTTTCCCGTAGGGTGGTGCACTCTCTCAGTTATCTCGTTGCAAAGGCGACAGAGCTGAGGATCGACAGTCTAGGTCCGAACAAGTAACATTTAGGTAGAGTCAACTACGCGGGCACAGTTAGCTTATCTCCGTTGATTACGGGACTTGGGAAGATCGCAAAGTCCCTCATACTAAGATCATATTGTTCGTCAAACTTTTCCCGGCCAACTCAGTGTAGCTTTCCGAGATAGTGTATATCCCAGCATTAGTTTGATATCAGGTAGCATTGGTCTAATTCGTAATACACAGCTAACCCAAAAGTTCCTGCAAGGCTATTATGTTGCTTCAGCGTGTGTCCCATGCCTCACCAAACGCCTAAGGTATTAACCGTTGGTCGCTGATAGATGGAACGTATGTATTGTCTCCACATGGATTGGCTAGTCCACAATGCTAAGACACACTATTGAAGCAGGGAATACTATGGGAATTTCACACCACTGTATTGAGCCTTCCACTTACTCATTAGTAGTGATTTCTCAAGGGTGTGCTCTCGACCCGTGCTGAAAGTGGTGTATGGGCAAGCCTGGGAGACTAAGACTAATGTACCTCATACGTATGCTAAGGGAAAACCCCTCACATTACCCCCCTCTCAAGCGCTGGTGACCTCAATAGAGTACTCCAACATAAGAAGTGATCTTTGCAATATATACCACTCAGACAGCGTATACTATAGGCATAGCTAGTCTTTGTAAAGGTAAAAATAAATGTAAAAATAAAAATAAAAATAAAAATAAAAATAAAAATAAAAACAAAAATAAAAATAAAAATAAAAATAAAAATAACCTCTGCATTTTATTTTGCGGTTTGAGTTTTTAAAGCTATCTTCTTTTTTTTTTCCTTTCGTACTTTGCCATCTGATTTCTTTTTCCATCTTTTGTCCTTCTTGACTTCTGCATGCGTTTCGTAGTATCGATCTAGTAACTCTTATACCACTTCTTGTAGGTATTGGAAGGATTCCCAAGTGTTTTCATCGTTTGAATAGATTTCCCATTTCGTAAGGAAGACATGCTTCCGATGATTGATTTTGGTCGGTCCGCTCACGATTATTGCTTCGGGAATCCCTTTTTCGTTGTCTGCTTCGACTGGGTGTATAATCCTTTCTTTGATATCTCCCTTATATGGCTCTAGTAGTAATACATTAAAGGCGGAGTGTATTTTCCAGGTTTCCGGTAGTTGCAGTCTACACCACCTTTGGTTGCTCCCAACTATGGTGATTTTGAAAGGTTCATAGAATTTGTCTTCGAGTTTTCGGCATTGTCGTTTTGCGCAAATATTTCTTCTGTCCAACATTACCCAGTCGTTGAATTTGTATCGTTGCACCAGTTTACGTTTCCTGTCATAGTATTCCACCATTTTCTTTTCTGACTGCTCTAGCTGATCTCCCAGTTTTCGATATACGTCTACCATGTGATGTGCCTATAATTCTGACACTGGATTATTGAACTGAAACTCTGTTGGCCAGTTGGTGTGTGGTTCGAATCCAAAGTTGGTGTGGAATGGTATCATCTTGGTGGTTGCATATTTTGAATTGTTATATGCGTATTTTGCCATTGCTAACATTTCGGACGAATTGTCTTGTTCGTGGTTGCAATAGGTGCGTAGGTAGTGGTCCATGGTCTGGTTGAGTCGATCGGTTTGTCCGTCCGTTTTTGGGTGAAAAGCTGTTCACATGGATTGTTTGATTTCTAGGAATTTATGCAAGTCCACTATGAAGTGACCAGTGAATACTCCGTCTCTGTCAAATACCACGTCTATTGGTAATCCGTGGAATTTCTATACATTCTCCAGCAATAGCTTAGCTACGATTGATGATTCTCGTTTGGCTTTTGGTATGAAGTCAACCATCTCGGTGAACCTGTCGACAACTACAATGATGTTTTTGTTTCCATTCGATTCTGGTAGTTCGGTTATGGAGTCGACCGATATATTTGTCCATGGTGACAATGGTAATTCGAGCAGGTATAACATGCCGTGCTTAGCATGTCCAGGGCTTTTCATTCTTTGACATGAGTCGCAGTGGTTGCAGTAGGCACGATCGTTGTCCTCGAGCTTGGGCCAGTAGAAGTTCCTAGCGATGACATCCATTGTTCTTTCTCTTCCGAAATGTCCTGCTATTGTTGAATCGTGTTCCTTTTTGAGTACTACCCTTCTGAATCCTTCTGGTACGTAAAGCCTTTCTTTCCATACTACCATTCCATCTTCATCAATGCTTAGTCTTTCGTCTGTGGTTCCTTTTTCTTTTATATTTTTGTGTATCTCTAGATACTCTTTGTCTTTTTTGATTTCGTCTGCAAATTTTGTTTGTACCGCTGGGACTAATTTCTTTATTGTGAATCCTGCTAGTATAATTTCTTCATTGTCTTCGAGGTCTAGTGCGCTTATTGTTATCCAGTGTTCGGGTCCGAGTGGAGGTTTATTATTTGTTGATTCAGAACCCCCCTCTCTAGCAATGAACTGCGCGCATCGTGATAAAGCATCGGCTTTTCCATTTTGCGATCCTTTTCGAAAGACTATTTTGAAGTGATATTCTTGCAATACTTCAGCCAATCTGGTTTGTCGTCTGTTTAGTTGATTTGTTTCTTTAACATATTGTAAATTCATGTGATCGGAAAATATAACTGTCGTGTGCATTGCTCCTTGCAAGTAACATCGCCATGCATTGATTGTATAATCTATGGCTAGCATTGCTTTGTCGTATATTTGGTAATTTATTTCTACTGGTAAGAATTTCTTTGATATAAAGACTATTGGGTGAAGTTTGCCGTCTTCGAACTTTTGAGATAGTACGGCTCCCATCGCCTAGTCTGAGGCATCAGTCTCTAGTATCGCCGGTCTATCTTCTTTGTAATGTCCGAGAATTTAGGTATTTGCGTGTGAAAATTGTATGCATATCTTGTTATATGCCGCTTTTTGAGCTTCTCCGAAAACAAAGTTTTTTCCGTCTGCTTTGAATATGTCGGTTATAGGAGCAACGATTCCGGCGTATCCTTCGATAAACCTTCGATAGAAATTCCACAGTCCGAGTATGATTTGTACTTTTTTCTGCGTTTTGGGCATTGGCCAGGTAGTTACTGCTGTGCTCCTGCTTGGTTTCATTTTTAATCCATTACCGCTTACTAGAAACGCTAGGAATTTGACTTCTTGTTGATCGAATTCTCATTTGTCGATTTCAACCACTAACTTATTATCTTCCAGTACTTGTAATATTTTTCCAACGTATTCATAATGCTCTTCCTTTATTCCTTTTGTGGCTATCATCACGTCGTCGATATATCGGACTGTAACCTTGTCATCTTTCCCCAGAAATGGTTGTAAAATGCCATTCATCCATCTCTGAAAAGTTGCTGCTGTATTTGTCAATCCGAATGGCATTGCCGTATATTCATAGGATGCAAACATCGTTCTAAAAGCTATTTTGCATTCGTGGCCTTTTGCCATTTGAACCAACTGGTACCCTGACTTCATATCAAGTATAGTGATATAGGTGGCCCCTGTCATTCTGTTTTGTATTTCGACCATCAATGGTAGCGCCGTCATATCTTTGATGGTCAAATCGTTAAGTCGTCTGTAGTCCACACAGAGGTGGAGGCCTCGGCAGTGTGGTTTGGGTACGAATAGAATTTGGCTTCCTGCTTGTCCTTGTGATGGTTGTATTTTTCCTGCTTTCATCATCTTGAGGATGTATTCTTGATGTAATCTTTCTTCTTCCCTAGATAGTTGATAAATTGGTCTTACTTTTAGTTGGTCGTTGGTTGTTTTGAGGTTTATTTCGTGATTGTGAGGGCCATGTTTCGGAAATTTTTTGGATTCTTGTTGATCGAATAATAGTAACTATTTGTGATATTGTGGTAAAAGTTACTCGGCTGGTTCATTTGTGGCGTTCATTATTACCGAACTGATGACAATTTTATCATTCCAAAAGACTATTTTATTGTTGTAGGTGATTTTCCATTCTGGATGTTGTTTTCCATGTCCTTAACATGTGCTTCTGCATTTGGTAAAGTGAAGGTGACCGTATGTTCTTCCTTCTGCTTTATGTTTTTCTAGATACCACGCTGGTGTTAAGATATCGTAACTTCCTTGCATTTTGAAAACCTCAAAAGTTTCGAGTGATTGATGATTCCCGAATGCTAATCCTAGAGGGATAGTGTATAGTCCTGGTAGGTCCACTCTGTTTCCTCCAAAATCTTTGGCTTTGATTGTGTTTTTTCTTCTTACGACAGGTATCTTGAATACTTTTGCTGTTTCTGGTGAAATAGTGAAAGATGTGGATCCTACATCTAACATTGCACGAACTGCGAATCGTTCAGTTGTGCCTGTACTGTCGTCGTAGTCTATAAAAAACTTATGGATTGGCCTTTTTTCTATTCTTGTTTTCGGTATTTTGTGCAATTTATTGACTTCGTAGTTGACGAAATCATCGCTTGTATTTTGTCCTTTGCTTGAGGTGTTTTCCTCCTCTTTAGGGGGTGTTTTGCACTTTGTAGCCATCCTCTTGTCAATGGCTGGGCCTAAACAGGTCCTTGGATTTCTTTGTTAGTGAGATGGGGGATTTGTATACTTGATTTTTATTCGCGCAACGACTGTCCAGCAGTTTCGTCCCTTCCAGACCCCTCAATGTTGCGACCAGTTACTATATAAAGGCAATTTCCCGCCTAATCCCCAAGTTCCTTCAATTCCTACTCTGATGAATTGCCTTCTTCGTTCCACCACTCTTTGGCTATATCATCACTGCTTTCGTCAGTTGGTATCTCTCTATCTGAGATTTGTACTTGTCTCTGTGTCTCCTTGTTACTCTCAATTTCGTAATTGTCAATTTGTTCCTCTTCTGCCCGGTCATATCCTCCTTCTTTCAACTTTTGGTAGGTTCTTGGTTTCACAAAATCCGCTGTTCCGATCATAATCATGGCGTCTTGAAAACAACTCATCGTTCCATGGGCACCTTTCCTATCCGAAGGCCATGCACACCTTAGGCATTCCGCTGCTGCTGTTCTTCTCTGTATTTCCTCCGCCGGGATTCTTTCTACCATTTGTTTGTACGTTTTGACTTTTGCACTTTTGAATCCCCATGGTGTTTCCTTGAATTGATTTGGATATGTTTTTGTTGGTGGTTAATTGCGTTCGAACGTTGACATCTTTTTGAAAGGTTGTTTTGCCTGAATCAACCCTGACTCGGAAACTCGTCCGGTTGCGTTTGAGTTTCCCTTCATTATTCCGACATTCCTTTCCGTTGCTTGCCATACTTCGACATTCATTCCAGCATTTATGATGATTTCCCTGAATTCTTGGCCTGTTTTGTCTGCCGGGTTCATGGTTGACAGTTGTTTAAACATTTCAGGTGGTAGTCCTTTCATTATCATCATTGTGTAGGCTACTCCTGTGATTTTCGCTTTCACATTCAGTGTGTCGTATTCCATCATCATGTCCTGAATGTTTCTTGTGCATTTCACATTCGCAATGTTTTTGTATGTTGTTTCCTGCTGAAACTGGTTCTGACATCTGGCGTATATTGCCATCCTGTAGCCTGACCAGCTTCTTGCGTGTATTCCGGCACTTGCATCTTGTTCCCATTATATGTGCCACACTAGTGCATGTTTATCCTTTCATCCTCTGCAATATTGCAGCTTGATTCCTGGTGTTTTGAACAGATGTGGTTGATCAGAAATAAATATTTCTATACACATCCACCATATATCGAAGTCTTCCTTGCTTGACCCTAAGAACTTATGTGGGTCTGGTAACTTCATTCTTGACTCCCTCAGGTTTATTGCGGTTGCTGTTGCTCGAGTTCTTGACCTCGTCCTTCATCCTGTGGAACCGGAGTGACTTGGTGGTGCTGATGGTGGTGGGTCTCCGCCAGTACCCCTCGGCGGTGGTGGTGGAGCTCCAGTGGCGCTCCTTGGTATGGATGGGCCTCGGATTCCGCTTGGCCCTGGTTCTGGGTCGGGATCTGGATCTCCCGCATCGGTTCCCGATCCTCCTCAGACTCCAGTTATGGGCGCCATGTCGGCGTCTGTCAATGGGCAAATACTTCAATTTCTTTCTTCCGTTCTCATTTGCCATAGTTGTATATTATTGCTTCTGCCCCTACGTCTTTCTGGTGTGGTGGCTGACACCTTGCCATCAGCTAAGGTCTCCGTGTGCCCAGTGGTTTGTTCTGCGACGTAATTAATCCTATGGAGTATATTTTTTTGTTTGAATCATACTGTATTCGGCCGCTTGCGGCCATGACATATTCTAAGCCTTTTCCTAGATACTTCTCCAGTGTGACCGTCAGGTGTCCCTTCTTGTCTCTTTGAGCAAAGTCGTATCATCCCTTTCTCCTTCTTCCCTTCTCTTTGAACTGAACACATCTTTCCCCCTTCCTTCCTCATTCCACCCTCCTCATTCCCTGCCTGCCCATCCGCTCCCTAAGCCTCCGCAACTCTTCCGACATCGGTATCCGTTAAAAACTTCAACATTGCCTTTTCTGCTTCTTCCGTATCGAACACCTGCGCCATCGGCACTCTGCCTCTCTCCTTCATCTTACACTTCTTCCGCAACTTCTCCCACAGAGTATCCTGCTGCCGCCTCCACTTCTTGCACCACTTGAACAAGTGGTCTACTGTCTGCGTCGAGTGTCCACACCACCAGCACTCTTTGCTTTCTTTCTTCTTAATACGTTCCAGATAAACTCCTGTTAGCGCGTGTCCCACTTTTAACTGGAGAAACCTTCCCGTGACGCTTTTCTTGGTTTCGCCCAACAGCTTGCTCATCCTCCTCTTTTCATTCATTCTGTACCCCCCTTTTTGCCGTTGAACTTTGCCTTCCACCACTTTTCAGTTTCGCTCCACTTGGCTTCTGTGACCCTTCTCTGCACCTTTGCCATCGACCATCCTTTGTATCCTTTCACAAGCTCCAGCGTGCCCTCCACTCTTTCCGCTGCTGCTTTCGCTTGTTCATCGGCTTTCTCATTTCCTTCAACCCCTTCGTGAGATGGTACCCACCGGTACTCTATTTCCACTCCCGTTCCCACGATTTTGTTGTTCCACTCAACCGCGTTTTTGGCCATCCGCTGTCCAGGGCCTAGCTTGTCGTCTTGCACCCATTGTATTGCAGTGACTGAGTCTGAAAAGATAACCACCTTCGAATCTCCTGTCGTGGGTAGCATTTCTGCCGCTTTCCGTAGGCCCCTTTCGATGGCGTATACTTCAGCGTCGAAAACTTCTTTCTTCTTTCCCAAGTAGTGTCGCTCCGCTTCCCAATTCTCTTCTTCTTCCTTCCATACCACGGCACACCCGACTCTTCCGTCTTCTAGCCTTGATCCGTCCGTCCAAAGATTTAGGCCTTCGTCTGTTATTTGAGCGACCTTCAGCGCTTCCTTCTTTTCCAGGACGTACACTTTCGCTTCCGCTCTCTGTTGATTGATGGGTAAGAAGTTCGTTTCTCTCTTCCCTTCTACCCCTAAGTCTTTTCTCAGCCTTACTGCCAGCGTTGACTCTCCCTCCACCAACGCCCCTCCTCCTGCCTGGTCTGGCATTTCAGCTAATCTTTTGGCGAATCGTCTCCTTCGATTGTTGAGTAGTGATATCGCCGGTCTCAGTCCTGCTTCCTTAAGTAACGGAACCGTCGGTGTTGACTTGTACATTCCAGTAACCCTTCTTGCCGATTCATTGACCAGTTTTTGGAGTTCGTGTTCGCGTCCTAACTGTCCGTCCCACCACAGTTCTGACCCATACAACGCCACGGACTGAACTGCAGCTATCTGGACCTTCTTTGCATTTTCTGGTCTGAGTCCGAGTCTTCCGGTTATTCCTTTGATTCTCCCCTGCACCTTCTTTGCTTTGGTCATGACGACTTCGTGGTGGTGTTGGAAGTTCAATTTTCTGTCCATCCACACCTCTAGCCATCTCATCGGTTTCGAATTGAACGATATAGTGTTGTTCTCGTCCACCTGGATCCTCATCCTGACCTTACTTCCTTGGTGGTTCCTTTTCTTCGAGAACAAGACTGCTTCTGTTTTCGCTATGTCGAACTGGACGGCGTTCATCTCCGCCCACTGTGTAGCTCTCCTTGCACATCTTCGCATGTGGCTTGTGCACTGGTCGATGTCCTTCCCTTCCACCACCCAGGCGACATCGTCCACGAAGGATAACGTTGTGACTTCCGGCGCTTCTTTTTCTGCTTTTTTGAAGAGGCCGGCGATGTATATTGCGAACAGAATCGGTGAAGTCGGGGATCCCTGCTGTACTCCTGTTTCGACATCCATCACTTCCCCCGTCCTTCCGTCCATCTTTATTTTTACTTTTCTGTCAGACATGAAGCTCTCCACCCACCTGCATAGGTCTGCTTCAAATTTTATGTCTTCCATTATCTGGATCAAGTTCCCTTTCGCGACGCTCGGGAAGGCTCCCTTGACGTCCATCAGTATGGCTGAGGCGATGTTCCCCCTCCTCCACGCTTCTTGCACTCTCTTCACCATCATTCCCACTGCATCAACCGCTGATCTTCTTTTTCTGCATCCAAACTGGCCGTCGTGTAGCAGTCCTCTCCTCTCGCACTCCTCTGAGATTCTCGTTGCCACCACTTTCAGGACCACCTTTCCTAAGCAAGTCTCGAGTGCAATAACCCTATACGCCTTCGCTTGATGATAATCTGGCTTTCCCGGCTTGGGTATCACTACTCCTGTGACCGTCTTCCATTCCTTCGGATGATGTCCTAACCGTATTGTCGGTTTCACTAAGGCTACTATTCTGCTCGCATCCCACTCCCACAGCAGTCTTATTATCTTGAAGTTAATTTTGTCCGGTCCTGGCGCTTTATTGACGCTCTGTGTATAGATAGCTTCCTTGACCTCTTCTTCGGTGATCTCCAGGTAGGTCTCTCCCCCCTCCTCCTTCGCCTTCTTCTTCATTCCTGGCAATGGTTTTGGGAACCCGACCTCTTTTATCAGCTCCGCTTTTTCGCTCCAGGAAGTCGCCAACCCCCCTTCTCGTTTCTGCAGAGCCTTAACCGTAAGTTCTCCCTGCTTTCCAGTATACTTTAGCGCCCTCCACACCTTGTCTCCTTCCGCCTCTTGCACAAAGGTGTTCCAGCACTCTCGCTTGCTCTCTCTGATTGCTTTTCGCAGTTCCTCCCTTGCTGCCTTGACGGATGCGTGGTTGGTTCTGCCTCCTCTTCTTTCTCTCTTCATGAACCCCAAGATTTTCCTGTTCTCCGCTATCCTGGCATTCCACCACTTCTTGGATCTTGCACATATTCTGACTTGCTTTGCCTTCTGACTCAGCACCCTGGTGACTTCGTTTTTTATCACCTTCGCTTCGTCCTCCAGCTCTTGGATTGTGCTTTCTTCCGACAAAGTCTTCCTGCTTCTGCTCCATTCGCCCCAGCTCATCTTCATCTCCTTTAAGCCCTCCTCTTCAATTTCGTCGATGTTCCACGCAATCACTTCGTGGTTCGTACCATCCTCCGATTTTCTCCCCCACTCTATTTCGATCATCTTATGGTCCGACCTTATATCTTCTTCGTCCTCTGACATTGTTCTCGCCGAAGCATTCGTCACCTCACCCCCTCTTACTAGCGTGACATCAATTATCGACTCGATCAGCTCGTTGTTTTTCCATGCAACTCTGGTCGGCTGACCATTGTTGATTATTTCTAGATCGTGTTTTAAAATAAGGTTTTCCAAGAAGCTAGCGCTCCTTCTTTGACTGCACCCGCTGTTCCACCATGGGCTGTGAGCGTTGAAATCCCCACAGACTACCACATTGCCCTTGGCAATCATTTCGTCCCATCTCGCCTCCCTCGCTGGTCGGACTGATGGTCTGTCGTTATCATCTTGGAGTGTTTGGTCATAGACATTGACGATTCTGACCTTGACTCCTCTCTTGTTGGTGACATCAAAAGCCTGTATGTCCCCTCGGCCTCCAAAGTCTCCTAGTTCGTCGACCACAACTGTCGTGTCCACTCTCACTGCGGTCATGGTTCTCTTCCCTCATATCAGTCTGAAAGCCGGATGGCTAATTTGGTACTACTCCTCTTTCCCTTTTCCCTGATACGGCACTTGCATTACCACCAAATCTGCCCCTCTTTCCACACCCTTTTCTAGCGCCAGGAAAGTACTATCCTTCGCCTTCCCGCAATTTGCTTGTAGGACTTTTACCATTGCGTCTCGGGGATGGACTCTTCTGACCCCTGCTGCGTTGCCGGAACTTGGATCTCCTCTTTGCCTTGTCCTTTGTCGGGTTGGCTTTCTCCTGTCTTCTTCTCTGCTTCCACTGTGGCCGGGGCCCCATCCTCCTTTTCCTTTGGTACTTCTTGGCTTTGGGGAATGTTCCTTCCTTCTCTGACTCTCTCTCTCCAATTAGTCCTCTCCTCCATAGCCTTCTGGATTGCCTCCTGTTTTTTGGGGCACACATTGCTCTTCGCGATGTGGTTTCCTTTGCAGTTGGCGCATTTGTCGTTGTTATGTGTGCAATTCTGGCCCTTCCTGGCCTTGCATCCCATAACATCACACTCGTGATCTTCCGTTTTGTGTGTTCCGGCGCACAGCATGCACCGCACCATCGCCAGTCTGCCGCACTTCGAAACATGGTGTCCCCACCCGCAGCAGCTTTCGCAAAAAGTATCTGGTCCAGCGCGAATGTATCTCTCCACTTCATGCCACACTCCCGCCGCCCTTAATCCTTTCTCTAAGCACCTCTGTGCCATCTTCTTCCCTTTGATCGAGAAGACCACTGACGTTGCCTGCTTCTCCCCGCTCTTCCTCTTCTCCTTTACGTCCGCGGGTCTCCCTAACCAATTAATAGCCATCGGAATAACTACTCCTTCGTTTTCCGCCTGAATTTCTCGCCTGAGTTTTTACAGGCCTCCTGACTTCCGTGCTGCATATTGGTCGAAACTGATCCCATGCATCTTCACTTTCTCCCAGGTCTCATTTTTCTCAATGTCGATGATCCCCTGATCGATGCGCCTGGCTGCTTTTACCACTACCTCTTTCCATGCTACCAACATGTCCGCTGATGCATTGGGGCCGGCTAGGGCCGTGATCGTTCCTCTAACATTGGTTGTGATGTCCGTCATCGTAATGTTATACGGGGCACCTGCCGCATGTGAAGCAATGTTGATCGCTGACACGATCTCCACGTCCTTCTTCTGTGAGTGTGGGAGTGCATTGTTCCTCCTGAACGTCACTCTCCTGTTCTCCATCGTGTTTTTGTTATTGGGGATGAATTTCATGTTGTCCGCTTTGTTCTTCTCCTCCTCCTTGTTCTTCTTTCTTCTTTCGACAACTTGGAAATCCCCTTCCGTTTTATTTTGTCCTTTGGCCGACATTGCCGCTTTCTCAGCATACGTCGGTTTCATCGGTTGTTGCTGTCGCTGTTGCTGTCGTTGTTGTTGCTTCGGCTGCTTGCTCTCCGGCTCCTGTCCCGCCTTGGCCCCCTTTCTCGGGCCCTTGGGCGCATTGCTCGGTGCATTGCCATTCTTCTTCGGTGGAGCGATCAATGTCAGTTTGTCTCGGCCTTTCAACAGAATCGCTCGCGGTGTGCTCGTGACAATCGGTACTGCTGGTGTGATTGCCGTGGCCTTTCCCCCTGGGGGAATCATCGGTGCATGCCTTGAGGCCTCCATCTGTGGTCTCTGTGCGTTCATCTCCTCACTCATGACTTTAGCCGTCAGTATCTGGACTTCCTCCATCGCATCCGGATTTATTTCCAAGTCCATATCTGTGATTCCCTTCGCTTGCTGAATCTCCCTCTAGACTTCCCTCCTTTTTTCGTTCGTGATCTCCGCAACCATGTTTGAGATGCCTGCTGCCAACAGCACACTCTCCTCATGGCGGAACTCCCACTTCTCCTCTCTCTCTTCCATCCACGCCTTCACTCCTGCCCATTGTACCTCTTCGCGTGCTGCGTGAGCTTCCAACAAGTTCGTTAATTGCCTGGCGGTTCGGTGCAGCTGCGCCAGCCCCTGTGCCTGCTGTCGAACAGTCCTCTCCATGTGGCTCCTCCAGTCCCCCCGAGCCTTCGAAACCTCCGGGCTCTCGCTCCTCAGTCGCTTCCCATTTTTGTTGCGCTCCAGCGGCTTAGCTGCGGTCGCGCTCGTGATAGTATGGGCGACGCGTGTCATCGACGCGTCGCCGGAAGTGCCATTCGCCACTACTACACCTGCAGCTCCCTCCACATTCGTGTTTCCTCTCTGAGCTGGTGCTCTGATCCCCTCATCTGCTGCCCCGGTGGGGCTCTCTCTGCCCGTGGTCGCCATCGTTCCTGGCTTGGTCGTTGTGTTGTGGACGCGTGCTCGCTCCGTTGGCGAAGTGCCCACCCTCTTCCGATGCTCCGGAGGCGCCGGGAGTGTCATGCCGGGATCAATTAGATGCTAGGAATCGATTTCCGGTGTCCTTTTGACGGTTATTGCTGTGGTTGACGACTTATTTTGCCATTTCCGTTTTGCCAAGACTTTTTTCCGTATATACACTGCAACATGGAGTATATTTCGCATATCTTGTTCGTTCGGGACATCTTCTTTTACATATTTTTCCAATGTGATCATTCGTTTTTGCAAGTCGTTGTGAGACAGTGTTAATGCTGCTTGTTTCAACTTGATTTGGTTTTATTCAGTTTTGCAATTGCTCATTCATGCCCTCAGTTTCACAAATTCCTCTGTTACTCCCGTGACAATTTGATGGGATTGGTCCTGAATGGCATCGATTCCGGTTCTTGCTTCTTTAAGCACCAAATCAATAGCCCGTATTTGCTGGTCGTGTCCCTCCAGAGCCTGAATACCTATTATTCTGTTGGTTTCGACCTGGTTGGTGAAAATCTCGTACTCTTATTGCACGTTGTCGAATTCGACTTCGATCACTTTTCTCTCGTTGTTGCAGCATTCGATTAGGTTCTCAATTTCCCAGTCTGGATGTGACACTCGTGTCTGAACGCTGTCCGTCATTAACGTATCCTCGTCTTGGCTGATTTTTTGGAATTGACGGTCTGTATGTTGGTATTGGTCTTGCAACCTCTGGACCCAGTCAGGTAAGGGTTTGGTTGCTGTTGTCGACTTGGTGACTGCCATGGATACGGGTGCCAGTCAGTCCGCTCCGAATGTTAATCGGAATCTGTGAGTCGCCATTATGACATTGTTGGGATGCTATTGTATATGGTCCCGATAATTTTGCTCTTTTTGTGCTGTGAAAGCTAGCTGGTGGATGTGGCAGCAACTTGCATACTGATTGTTGCAATATTTTGGACAGTGGTCTGGACAGCTGTTTACGTTGAATTCATTTGTGCCGTCCTTAATGTTGGTGGAGCAGCAGGCTGTCATGTTGCACAGATGACAGCTCATGAACTTCGTATTTCGGATAACGTCCGAAATAATATACTGTTACGTGGGTGCTCCTGCATGGTAGAGGCAGATCGGTATCGCTGAACTCGGTGTCGATTCAATCTAACTTTGACAACTGACACGAAGCTGAAGATATGGATTGTCAAAGTAACTCGCCATAGTCGTTGGGGCGTGTGCAGATACACGAGTATTTGCAACGGCACGTCTGTCCTTCAACAGTCGTAGGTGCACTGTAGGTACTGCTCAAATGATTGTTCGAAAGACACTTCCGACGGGTATGCGCCGGTCTCGCAGGAGTGGGGGTATATATCTACGAATTTGTTGTATCCCAAGAATTTGTACAGGAAATTTATGTGGGCTTCAGTTTCGCAATATTTGTTGGGGTAGGCGGCGTTGTGGATAATGATATCGTCTCAATGATAATAGGACATATGTAAAGATATTCTAAAGGTAAAAACTTAATAATATTTCAGGTGGTTTTCCGCTGTTGTTGTTCTGACTGTGGATTGCTGAGAGAGCTTGATCGTTTTGTTTAAACAGGAGTTTAAGGTGGTCTTTTATGGGTGAGCATTTCCCATCAGAGGTATATTAGTGAGGCATGACGGTACTCCTCTATCATTATCATAGGTGTGTGTAGTACTATCTCGATAACACTCAGTCCGCCGAAAGTGGGTGTTTGCACAAACATCCGATCGTTTACTGTGACACCAATCTCGGTAGTTCTCTGTGAAGAGTTCTGTTTGACAATGTGCAGAGGTGTAAGCCCCCACCCGGCATCCCAATGGTTATCCTGCATAGTATGAGATTGCTGACACACATATGGGACCATTACTTCGTGTTAGTTATCTTTCTTCTGCACAAGAGGAATAGTGATCAAAGTTTCAATAAGCTACTAATCCATACTTTGCCACCTACCTAGTGTCATCACATTTTATCCGGATTCTCCATAGAGTGGTGCCCTCTCACAGTTATCTTGTTGCAAACGCGACAGAGCTGGGGATTGACAGTCTATGTCCGAACACTTATCTTTTAGGTAGAGTCAACTACCGGGGCGCAGTTAGCTTATCTCCGTTGATTACGGTTCTTCAGAAGATAGCAAAGTCCCTCATACTAAGATAATATTGTTCGTCCAACTTTTCCTGGGGAACAAAGTATAGCTTCCGAAAATAGTTCATATCTCAGTATTAGTTTGATATGAGGTAGCATTGATCTAATTGGTAATGAACAGCTAGCCCAAAGGTTCCTGCATGGCACATACGTTGCTTCGGCGTGTGTCCCATGCCTCAGCCAACTCCGAAGGTATTAACAGTCGGTCGCTGATAGATCGAACGTACGTATTGTCCCCATATTGATTAGCTAGTCCACTTTGCTAAGGCACGGTATTGAAGCTTGGAATATTATGGGAATTAAACCCGGCTGTGTTGAGGCTTCCGCTTACTCAGTAGTAGCCATTCCTCAGGGGTGTGGTTTCGACCCGTGACCAAAGTGGTGTATGGGCAAGCATGTGGGACTGAGTCTAATTTACCTCATACGTATGCTAAAGGAAAACCCTTAACACGGACAGAGAGGAGCGGGAAGAAAAAGTGAATCATATCACAAGCTTGTCATGAAAAGATAGCTAGGCACTTCGAGGGTGGAAGGTGCAGTTGGCATTAATGATAGCTGGAAAACCGAAGGCATTCAGCAACGACCAGAAGATGCTGAGGTATGCAGTTGGATGTCTAAAAGAAGTGGCTCTGGCACTGTTAATGCCACACTGTGACCAAATCTCAAGGGAAGTCAAGCTCAATACCCTGAAAGACCTTGTTGATCCACTGGATATAGGATTCGGAGATCAAGACACAGCAGCAAAACAGAAGAGAGAACTCGCGAAACTCAGGCAACGATAGCTCGAATTCTCCCAGGACTACGCGGAATTTCAAAGATTGGCAGTAGATATCAAATGGAATGAAGACCCCCAGCTAGATGCACTGCGTCAAGGGCTACCCAATGAGCTCAAACACTCCATACAACACATCGAGGCACCAGAAAGCATGATCGACTTCGTCAAGATGGTGTCAAAAAGAAACACACAACTGAGGAGCAGAGTGGCGGAAAAGAAATCTTGAAAGTGGGATGGATATAAGAGATCCGACTCGATGACCAACACCACATCCACCCAGAATCAGCACCAGCAGGGTCAGTTGCAGGTTATTACGGCCCCGCCCCGATGCAACTTTCAGCAGTGAAAGAAAAAAAGATTATACCTGAGGAAAGAAACAGACGAAGGGAAGGAGGACTATGTATGTACTGTGGGGATGGCAGTCATTTTGCGGCATCATGCCCAAGAAAGTTGAAGGCAGCATCAGGACAAACGGAGGTATCACCTTTCAAAAAGGTAGCAAATGAAGGAGATGCAGATTCAGGAACAGGAAAAGGAAAGGAAGTGGAGTCGGGAAAAGTTTAGTCCAGTGCAATGAGGATGGCAATTGCACTGGAAACGAATCTTCTTTGGCAGTGAATGCTATTTTTGGTATTACGCAGTGTTCAATATCAAGCGCAGAAATGAAAGAATTTTCTTTGGAAAGCAAACATCTAATCGTGAAATGCTCGCTCAAAATAGATCACAAAATTATTGATACCCACGCTTTCATATACTGCGGAGCTACTGGAATAGCATTCATTCACATAGATTTCATCCGCCATCATCGTTCAAAAGAAACGGAGTGAAATGAATCAGGAGAGTTGGAAGTTATTGATAGAAAACCCATATACTCAGGAACCATTCCACCATCGCAAAACGCAACCTAGGTATACGTGGACATCAGGAGCAATTACCCGCATTCGTTACAAAACTTGGACACTACCCAATTGTACTTGGAATACCATGGCTACAACTTCACGATGTTACAGTCAAATTCCAAAAGCAAAGAATAGCATTCAAAAGCGATTACAACCAGAGGCATTATCAACATCATTTGAGCATATGGGTTTTGGGAAATGATATGGACACCACGGAATCAAATAAGAAAAAACTCGACATAGCTGCTATAGCAGCAGCTCCATTAATGATACAAAACCGTAAAGAGAAATTCAAGGTGTACGTGGTGACCTTATATGAAATCAACAAGGCCCTAGAAGTTAAAGACCTTCAAGGAAAACCGCTGGAACAATTAATCCCCAATGTATATCATGAGTTTCTCCCTTTCTTTGATAAAGTAATTGTTGAAAGACTACCACCACATAGACCATATGATCATGAGATTACACTCCAAGATGGTTTCACCCCACATTTCCGACCAATATACAGCCTGTTAAGAGAAGGACTCCCGGTCCTGAAGGAATGGATTGAATTGAACTTATCAAAGAGATTCATCAGATAGTCATCATCACCATGTGCAGCACCAGTGTTGTTTGCACCAAAACCGAATGGAGGCATACGACTGTGTGTGGATTGTCGAGGCCTCAACAAAGGAAAAATAACAAATCGATACCTGTTACCAATGATCCAGGAAACCCTACTCAGATTATCAAAGGACAAATGGTACACCAAACTGGACATCCGAGATGCTTACAACATGATCCAAATAGCAGCAAGAGACGAATAGAAAACGGCATTCACGACCTGTTATGGCTTGTTCCAATCCCGCGTCATGCCCTTCAGACCCCCCAATGAACTAGATAGCTTCCAGGAATTCATCAATGACACTCTTCGCCCGTTTCTGGACATCTTCTGTACTGCATTCTTGGACGACATTCTCATTTGCAGTGACAACTTAAAGGAACATAGGGAATACATCAGAGCAATCATGACAACACTTGAAGATGCGATTATGTGTCTGCAGGGGGATAAATGCGAATTTCATCAACAACGGGTCAAGTATCTGGGACTCATAGAGGGAGTAAACGGAATCAGAATGGACCCGGAAATGGTCATGGCACGCAAGGCATGGGAAGCACCTGGAAAACTCAAGCAGGTAAAACCTTTTTTGGGATTCGCCAATTTCTACCAGAGGTTCATCATGAATTACAGCAGGGTGGTCCAACCATTAACAAAACTTATGAAGAAATTGGTACCATTCCACTGGGGCCCCGATCAAAAAAGAGCATTTGCAGAATTGAAAGAAGTGTTCACGACAGCACCAGTCCTAACCCATTTTGACAATAAAAAGAATATCGTTCTGGCAACAGACACTTCAAGCTATATGTCTGCAGGAATATTATCTCAATACGATGACCAAGGAATCTTTCATCCTGTGATATTTTTCACAAACACACTCACACCTGCGGAAGACCATTACGAGCACTACGATCAGGAATTGGGTGCTATTGTGACGAGCCTCGAAAAATGGAGAACAGAATGCGAAGAATCAGTACATTTAATCAAAATATCAAATGATCACGAGATCCTCGAATACTTCATGACCTCGAAATTACTCAACAGAAGGAAAACCAGGTAGTCCGAATTCTTGTCAAGATTTAAGATTAAAATTATATACCATCCGGGACGACAAGGCCAGAAGCCCGATGCATTCACCCGAATGCCAGAAGACAATACTCCGAACGGGTGGGGCAGAAAAAACCCTACACATCGTGCTCAAGATGGAGAATGTTGACAAAAAAATACAACAAGGGCTTGTGGTTGCATTCGCGGAAGTGGTAAATCAAGACAAAACCGATTCAAAAGAGTTATGGAACTGGATTCAAAACGTGTGTATGAATTGCCCGTTTGACAGTAGCGAACAACTGTACATCAATGCAACCGAAATCAAAAAGGATTCAGACACGCAATTGTTGATAAAGGAACACCGCAATTGACCAACAGCGGGACATCCAGGATGAGCCATGATATTGGGCCTACTCAAAAGTAATCATCAATGGCCAGGTATGAAAGCGGACATGGACAGATACATACGCAACTGCCATGTATGCCAACACAGCAAACCAAGGAATCAAAGAATCCATGGATGGCAAAAACCGCTTGAAATACCACAACCACCATGGAAGAATCTAAGTATGGATTTCGTGGTTGACTTACCGGAAAGTGAAGGGTACAACACTATATGGGTAATAGTTGATAGATTATCAAAGATGAAGCATCTGGTACCATGTGGAGATGATACAGATGGCGAAAAATTGGGCGAAATGTTCATACGAAACGTGTTTACATTACATGGCTTACCTGACACAATAGTATTGGTCAGAGGACCCAAATTTGCGTCAGAGTTTTGGAGACACGTCAGCGAAAGACTCGGAATCAAATGAAAACTCTCAACTGCGTTGCACCCACGAACAGACGGCCAAACAGAGCGAATGAACGCCATGATGGAACACTACCTGATAAGCTTCGTCAATTATCAGCAGGACGACTGGGTCTCATGGCTATCTGTAGCAGAATATGGGTTGAAAAATCACACTTCGGATACAACTCATTGCTCACCGTTTTTTGGCAACTATGGTTTCCACCCAATGATGACCATCAGCTAACACCCCGTTCAGAATGGAAATGATATCAGGGAATTAAATGCCAATACTCTCTCCCAATCAATAAATCAAATCTTCATACAGATGATGGCAAAAATGTCCCGAGCACAACCAATCCAAGCAGAACAGGCTGACAAATGACGCAAAGAAGGAACGATGATGGCAGTTGGGGACAGAGTATGGATGGACACCCGGAATGTTACAACACAGAGCCAAAGCAAGAAGCTTGATTGGAAACATCTAGGACCATACGACATCACCGAAGTCATCAGCCCATGGGCCTACCGAGTGGAACTACCTAATGACAGTCATATACATCCAGTACAACCAATCTCCCGTCTAAGCAAAGTCTCGAACGATTTATTACCCGGGCAAATCGAGCCACCACCACCTCCGGTCATTGTCTATGTGGAAGAAGAATATCATGTGCAATGTGTGTAAGACTCCAGGTGTTTCAAAGACAATTGCAACATCTGATCAAATGGAAAGGTTACGATGAACGGAGCTGGAAACCGGCAGTCAACGTGGACAGGCTTCAAGCAATTGATACATTTCATGCAGAACAACCAGAAACACCCGGATCAACAGCCTTGTAGGAACCCGGCTTGTGGGAGGGGGAGCTACTGTCACGGTTGTGTCGAGTGAGAATCGGAGGAACACTGATAATCGATGGAGTGTGTATGGAGAATACGGGATGCAAGGAAGGAATCAGGTTTCAAGGGAAAGAATCAGGTTACAAGGGAAAAAATCAGGTTTTGTTGGTTGCATTGTAAATATGGCGTAACAGTTATGATGAGGTTTACGGATCGAAAGGGCTGTGAACAGAGTTCGGTGAGGTGTGAATGTATATCAGAACGAGTGAGTAAAGGTGATGACGGTCGCCTTAGCTGGATATAACAGTGATCGATATGCGGAGGATAGGTTTGTTCTTCACTCATTCTCTAGTCTACAAAACAATCAATAGCTTCGGCACCAATCTTTGTTCACTACTGTGATTCCGGATGTCGAGTCTGTAAGTGTGTTCTGCAGTAACCGTGATTACTGCACTCCTACGTTTGGTTTTTATAACCCCTAGAACTCCGAGCCTTGAATTCATGACATTGGTGATCAAACTGGGCTTGCTCTCCACTAGCTACAGGTGATCAGCCGCATTGGCTCTCGGCTGGCTCACTCCTGGCTGGAGGTGTTCGAGCTGGACTGGCTGTCGGCTGGCTGGAGGTGATTGAGCTGGGCTGGCTGTCGACTAGCTGGCAGTGATCGAGCCGTGCTGGCTCTGCGCTGGCTTTCGGCTTGTTAGAGGTGATTAAGGTGCGCTGGTTCTCGGCTAGCTGGAGTTGACCTAGCTGCGCTGGCTCTCCGCAAGCTGCAAATGATCGAGATGCGGTGGCTCTTGGCTAGCATCTCAAACCTTATATATGTTTGTGAAAGCTTCTAGAAACGATGACAATAATTAGCATCTGGTTCATGGACCAACTTGCACGAATCCAAATATGTGGCCACGGTTTGAGGCACATCTCGAACCGGATTCGTTCAAAGGAACCTTGGTTCCATTCACCCAAGAATTGATGAACCCTAACTGTGGTTTGATTGGTTCGAATCAAACAGGTTCATCAATTCCTACAAACCAGAGCGGTTTGTTGCCAACGCTATCCATGATTATAATATTTATCAAACATTGTATAACGTTGCCCCAGCAATCTGGCACAATGCTGATAATTTTCAGGTAGACATACAGAATCCCACAGATACTATTTCCGTCAAAATTGACCAACTTGCGCAAAGCACTAGGAACATTCATTCTTCAATCCTGCCAGCTGTCGAACCATTTCCTTATGACCCAGTTGAGGCTGCCTCAATTCATAGCAAGTATGGCATCAATTATGGGGGAAATATGTTATGGCACACTGGATCCATTGTCAACCATCTGCCAACACCCACCCTACTTCACACAATGCAGTTGATCAGGTTGAATCATCTTCTGGGTAGCCTTCAATCACATATGGTAAAGTTCAAATGACGCGCAAGATACATTGAGCTGTATTTATCAGTACTGGTATACTTCACAATGATGAAATCCAAGTGATCATATGGGGTGGTGAGTAGTGTTGGCAATGAACTGCTGTAGTTCAAGAAAATTGACGAACCGGTTCGATTTGCTCGAACCGGATCACAGTTAGGGTGTGTCAATACTGGCACGAATCGAACCGAGGTTCATTGGAACCAATTTGGTTCGAGGTTTGCCACGAACTATCGTCAATTTTCTGGGTTCGTGTGAACCGGTTCGCGAACATTATGCTAAGTATCGTCATCATTCATAGAAGCTTTTCCTTGTGTGTATGAGTTTTAACTTTCTCGTGCAGGCGTAAGCCGCCAGTCGGCCGAGAGGCAGCCCAGCTCGACCGTCTCCAGCCAGCCCCGGCTCGGTCGCGTCCAGCCAGCCGAGATCCTGTCCAGCTCGATCATCTCCAGCCAGCTGTAAGCCAACCTAGCTCGATCATCTCCAGCCAGCTGAGAGCCAACCCAGTTCAACCGTCTCAAGCCAGCCCCGGCTCGATCGCATCCAGCCAGTGGAGAGCCATCCCAGTTCAACCGTCTCCAGCTGGCCCAGCTCAACCGTCTCCAGCCAGCGACGGCTCAATCGCGCCCAGCCAGTCAAAAGCCAGCCCAGCTCGATCAGCTCCGGCCAGCTCCGGCTCGATCGCGTACAGCCAGTCGAGAGCCAGCCACAGCTCGATCGCCTCCAGCCAGTCGAGAGTCAGCCCTGCTCATCCGTGTCCAGCCAGCCCAGGCTCGATCGCGTCTAGCCAGTCGAGAGCCAGCCAAGCTCGATCATCTCCAGCCAGTCGAGAGCCAGCATAGCTCGACCGCGTCCAGCCAGGCATCAGCATCAGGAAAAACCAAAAGTACATTGCCGAGCTCTCCGAGGTTTGCGAGCTGAGCAAGCAAATGATTGAATTTAGGTTTCAGAAACTCTGGGCGAGATGTGCACCCGAGCACCCTGATTGTCAAGGGTTCATAACGAGTTCATGAAGCGTTCATGAGAGTGGGCCGCTCGGCGATAACTTCAGCAGGAGTTCATGAAGCATTAACGAATGATTCATGAACGTCAGAAACGTCAGAAACCTCGGCAAGCAATGCGGAAATTACTCGTTTTACCCCTTATTTGACTCGGTTTAGCCCTTATTTGACTCGGTTTAGCCCATATTTGACTCAGTTCAGGTCACAATTGCAATTTCCGAACCAAAGTACGCTTGTATACGAGTTCTCATTAAACTAAGATCTTGCTTCTAACACTTATAACTAGCTTTGTATTCCTATTTTCGCTACCATACCATCCATCCATCTGACCAAAGACATTGATTGATCAAACGAGTGATTTGAGTACCAGATCATGTCAACAGCCCTACTGGTAGCGAGGGTAAACAAAAACAGGAGCAGGAGCAGGTGCAGGTGCAGGTGCAGGTGCAGGAGCAGGAGCAGGAGGAGAAGTGGAGCAGCCAGTCAAGAGTCAATAATCGACCTACCCCAGCGTGCTTTCACCGTCTTGATTTATTCAGCAAGACAAATTGATTGAGCGTACCTACGTGTCAATCGGAGTTGTCCTGCAAAAGTTCGAACAGGGTCAGTACTGGAGGAGAAGGAGAAGGCGAAGGCAGAGAGGGAGGAGAAGTAGAGCAGCCAGTCGAGAGCCAATAGTGGCTGTACTCCAGTGTGCTTTCACAGTCTTGATGTACTCGGCGAGACGAATCGTTTGAGCATACCCACGAGTCAATTGGAGTTGATCTGCAAAAGTTCGAAGAGGGTCAGCACTGGAGGAGGAGGAGGAGGAGGCGATGGCAGAGAAGGAAGAGAAGTAGAGCAGCCAGTTGAGAACCAATAGTTGACGTACTTCAGCGTGCTTTCACTGTCTTGATGTACTCTGCGTGACAAATTGATTGAGCATACCCACGAGTGAATCGGAGTTGATCTGCAAAAGGTCGAAGGGGTCAGCACTGCAGGACAAGGAGGAGGCGAAGGAAGGGAAGGTGGAGAAGTAAAGCCGCCTGTCGAGAGCCAATAGTGGACGTACTCCAGCGTGCTTTCACTGACTTAATGCACTCGGCAAGACGAATCAAATAAGCTTATCCACGAGTGAAGCGGAGTGGATCTGCAAAAGTTCGAAGGGCATCAGCACCGGGGTAGGAGAAGGATATAAACATCGGTTCGGAAATAATGATGGAAAGTTGTGATGGTGTCGATTGTGATGGTGATTGTGATGATGGTGACAACGGTGAAAATACAGGGTAGAGCGAGTGAAATAAGGGTTCAGGGGTATGAATGATTGTCAGGCGATGGTAATGGTGATGGTGATGGTGATGGTGATGGTGATGGTGATGGTGATGGACATGGTGATGGTGACAACGGTCCAAATACAGGGTAGAGCGCGTAATATAACGCTTCAGGGGTATAAGTGGTTGTCAGGGCAATGGTGATGGTGATGGTAACAACTGTGTAGATGTAGGGTGAAGCGAGTAAGATAAGGCTTCAGGGGTATGAATGGTTGTCAGGGTGATGGTGATGGTGATGGTGATGGTGAAGGTAATGGTGATGGATATGGTGAAAACGGTGCAAATACAGGATTGAGCGAGTAAGATAAATCTTCAGGGGTATGAATTGTTGTCAGGGAGATGGTGATGGTGAATCAAGGCGTCAGAGGTTTGAGAAATATCTCTAAGTGCGAAATTGGCAGGAACGAATTGTACTCAGCCTGGGAGGGAAACCACAATATGAGTTATTCACACTGAGTAGATCTTGCCATCGTCGGAGAGAGTTCACCGATGAGAGAGGTCAATCACTCATCTCAGCAACGTTAACAAGCATTCAAGAATGGCATGTGAGTAAATACAGTATCTGCCGATTTCAGAAACCTCAGAAACCTGGCAGAAACCTTAGAAACCTCAACAAGCAAAAAGTGTTTTTGCTGATGAGCCAGCCAGATCCTGTCCAGCTCGATCATCTCCAGCCAGCCGAAAGCCAGTCCAGCTCGATCATCTCCAGCCAGGCGAGTACCAGCCCGGCTCGATCGCGTCCAAGTGCTGTTCGAAGTGCATACAAGATCTACCTTAGTATAGTTGTCGATAAATTTGTGAATCAATTGCATGACAGTATATAATGAATTGACTGCTGCGAGTTCATGGCGTCGCGATGTCGCATTGCACTCGCAGTTGGCGACGACAAAGCACATATACCCTTGTATGAGCTTGAGACAGCTTGTATGATCTTGTATGAGCTTGTATGATCCAACCGGTCACTGCGTCGTATCGCATTGCATTCTTAGTATCACTTGGACTGTGAGTTGATGGCGACGATAATGCACGATAGATGCGCATAACAGCACATATGAGCTTGAACTAGTCCTAGCTTGGCCGTTCCATGCTCCACCAACTTCACTTCGGATCCATCACGAACCGCTTACGAACCACCAAGAACCATGGTTTGATTCGTGGCCGAACGAATCGAACCATTGGTGGCTAGTGTTCGTTCGAATCGAACCCCTCACGAACCTAGCTTCGGTTTGATCCGACTCGGACCAATCCGCTTCGTTGCCAACACTAGTGGTGAGCCAATCAACTGCAAATTTACATACAACAATCAGCCGCTAGCAGCTTGCGGTTATCAACAATTCCCCTCGTTAACCAATTGCCTCAGAGAAATGAACATTTGATGATGTTATACAAAGCACACGGGCACTCCCTAACTTTTGCCACTACTGCCACTACTCTTTGCCCAATGAGGATATGTTATATCATATGGATGTAGCTCTAGGTCATGATTCTAACTCTAAACATGTCTTGCGGCAATGAAAAGCGCTCAACAGAACAACTGAAAAATCACAAGGTGTCGGAGAAAAACCTCAATAAGTAGCATGACACGGATATGGTGGATTAGTGCAATTGCTCTGCCAACTAATCACCACATCAACTCGATAATGGGAACAATCGTATACAGTCAGAAGTGGTTGATCACTTGCAGCAGGAGTCATCATTCAACCTTCCAAAAGTTTGTCTAATGCCACACTTCCAGCAATATATCGACTGATTCGGTAGGTGGCAGTAATTGTCTACTGCGATTTGCAAAACAGCTCAGCAAACCAAAATTAATGGGGTGTATGGGACATACAGTGAAACTGAAAATATCAATCAACACATCATCAATTGTATTCGCCCCTGGGATGTCTGTGCAGTATAACGAGTTAACCTGAAGGCAAGTAGTTTGTGCAATGTTGTTAGTAGTGTTGGCAACGAACCGGATTGGTTCGAGTCGAACCGAACCAAGCAGGGATTTGATTGGGGTTCGATCTGGGGTTCGAGTCGAACTACGGTGTTTGCGACGAACCGGTTCGCGAACAACGATTTTCGAACAAAAATAAGGAAGCGGGTTCTTGTCCGATTGGCTTGATTTTTAATGTATCTAGTAGCGCTTGAAGTTAGCTACAAGATAAACGAAAAATCGAGCCGATTGGACAAGAACTTGTTTACTTATTGTTGTTCAAATATTGGGTCGAAATGGCAGGGTTTGTGGAGAAAGTCTTGGCCAGGTTTCGCTTCGTTCGAACCGAATAGGTTCGTCAATTGTACGAACCGCGGGCGGTTCGTTGCCAACACTAGTTGTTAGTAGGCCATCGGAAATGGATGGGAGTCCTTTGACTACTGCCACTGGCGGAAGCATTATGGACGATTCCAATGCCAACCGGGAGGTGGTCTTTGGCTCGATTTGGATGGGAGTAACTACATTCAGGACAATTTGCAATTTGCATAGCCATGACATCATTCTTCAAAGTTGTGTGATCAACACAACATTAACACATAATAGCGCCTTTAAGATCTTTGTTTGACATCAATAACCTGTGAACATACCGGGCTGCTTTATTCCATACCATTGATATTGTTCTACAAGAATCCAATGGCTAATTGCTATATCACAAAATTTTGCCTAGAGAGAAAAAGGAATCGTATATCGGATAACTTAGCAACGATTGGGTATGGGGGAAGATAGCCCGACAATGTCAGAGATTTCCTGAACCTGTTCATATAGTATTGCAAGGATCCCTACCCAACCAGTTATTTCATTGTTTCAAACTCCAAATATACAGTTATTTGTTATATTGTGAATTTGTACTGGTGCCGAAACTGTTCTGCGGTGGATTTCCAAATACCATCTCTTCGATCATCAGAGTCATTACCATCATCGGGTGAGACTGCCCACCAATTGCTGGATGAAGGCAAAATTGACAGTGCTGCAAATCTCATATCCGAAGCTCCATCCACTTTACAGGGGACTAACTCTGGCTGGATTGTAAATGGTCATATTGATTTGAAAACATAGAATGACATTGATTATATAATGGAGGAGTCGAACGAGTTGCTCTGTGGTGAATGGCAACAGTTCAGGCAATACCAATAATTGTTTGGATAATTTCACAAAGTGTAAATAAATTTGCGAAATGAATATCCATCATGATTTCCATGTACCATGTACATACTCCAAAGACTTTGCCCAGAGTTGTGAGATTAGTTCAATACCAATGTAAATTATACTCCATATACACTAAATATACTACCAATATAAAGAAATGTTGTAATGACCTGGCAAGGTTCATGTGTAATGGTATATGACCTGTTGAAACAATACATAAAGCAACTCCGAGTGAGTTATGAGATAAGTTGATTAACAATAATTTCACTAGATATAGGGATAATGATGGTAGATGGACTACCAATGTATCTAGTTGTGGTAACAACTTTGCAAAGTATATGAGTAATGGTATATAACTCGCTGACAAAATAAATCGATACAATATCCTTTTCGTCGAGCATGAGCCACTATATGTTTTCTATGGATGAAATAAATGAATCCATTATGATCATATGGTATTGAATATAAGGCTGACCTCACATACAGTTTAACAGACAACGCAAATTGTCCCTACGCATGCAAGATTCCGTGTGGTTGCCACCTGCATACGCTCCTAAAATACCCAATTCGAAAGTCACTTATGAAGGTGTGGATGATGTTTGCATTGAGGGATCAATTTTCTTGATGAGCAAACACCACATGCGGAAGTATTCATTCGAAATTCCAAACAAAGTCATTAATATACATACTTTGTTCGATTCTGGTACTACTGGAATAGCATTTATTGACAAAGATGTTGATCGCCAGCATTAGTTGAAAGCGATGGAAATAAAGAATCCAAGCCAACTGGAGGTTATAGATGGGAGACCTATTGAATCAGGAACAATCAAAACCATGTCAAAACTGAATCTAGGTATACGCGGACAGCAGGAACAGTTACCTGCATTCATCCCAATACTTGGTTAATACATGATTGTTGTAGGCCTACCATGACTACAACATGATGGTTTTACTATCAAATATGACAGGAAAAGAATAGGTTTTGAAAGCGATAACTGTCAACAACAATGTCAACATCACTCGAGTTTATACATATGGGGCAACAATATGAATGCAATTGCGGAATCCCATAAACCCAATTTGGATTTATACCCAATAGCAGCAGCACAGTATATGAGACACAACAGGAATGAAAAACTGAAATCATAAACACTGATCTTATATAAGATTCACAAGGCCCTATCGATATGAATCTCCAGGAAAACTCGGTGGAAGAATTTATTCCAACGGAATCCACTGAGTTTATCACTCTCTTTGAAACCCAAATTGCCCAAGGACTACCACGACACAGACCATACGATTATAAGCTTGCACGTCATGAAGGCTTCGAATGTTCATTGAGACAGATATATAGCTTATCGAGACAAAAGCTAACTTTCCTTAAGGAATAGCTCGGAGAGTACTTATCAAAGTCATTCATTTGATCATCTTCATCACCACGCAGGGTACTATTACTCTTTGCACATAAACCTCATGGAGTTCTGTAATTGTGCGTCAACTTTAGTGGTCTGAATGAATTGACAATGACAATCGGATATTCGCTTCAAATGATCCAGGCAACCCCACTAAGGTTATCATTGGGCAAGTTCTAAACCCAATTGGCCGTTCCCGATACCAACAATATAATTTGAATAGCTGCAGGCAATGAATAAACCAGAGTTATCAGAACCGACTATGGCATATTCAAATTCATCAATATGTCTTTCAGACTTACTACTGTACCAGCATCATATCAAGAATTTGTTAATATGCTCTCCGTCTGTTTTTGAAAACGTTCTGTATACCATTCTTTCATGATATCCTCATTTTCAGCAACCATCTAACGGAACATACAGAACACATGCAAGCAATAATAACCACATCCAAGACAGCCACACTCTTTTTGAATGCTGCAAAATGTGAATTTCACCGACAAGACCTCAAGTACCTAGAACAAATATTTGGGCTGAACTTAATCAGGATGGACTCACAAAACGTAATGGCAGTCAAGGAATGGGAAGTACCAGAGAAACTCAAACAGATTCCGGTTTTATTGGGATTTGCCATCTATTACTGAAGGTTCATATGCAAATACCGCAAGGTGGTGCAACCATAAAATATGCTTACAATGTGGCGGATACCTTTTCAATGGGGACCTGATAAAAATGGACCATTTTCAGAAATGAACGAAGTATTTACAACAGCTCCAGCCCTTGCACATTTCAATTTGAAGAACAAGATAGTTCTCCAAACCAATACCTCTAGTTATATATCAGCAGAGTATGATCACAATGCAACAGCAATGGAGTTCTTGAATCAACAGTATTCTTCCCCAAAATGTATACACCAGTGGAAGTCAATTACCAAATATACAAGAAAAATTGGCAGCTAATGTTCAATGTTTGGAGCAATGGAGACCGGAAATGAAATTGTCAATTGATCAAATCAATACACAGACAAACCACAACAAACTTCAATATTTCATGATGTCAAAGCTACCCAACAGAAGACAAAAACAGTGGTCCACATTGTTTTCAAGATTGAAGTTCAAGATCATCTACTGCCCAGCCAAACCGAGACAGAACTCTGATACACTTTCCAGAATGCCAGAAGGCATTCCTCCAAAGGCAGGGAAAGAAAAAAGACCACAAACTGGGCTGAAGACAGAGAATATTGAAAAAAGATACCGAGAGAACTGGTGCCAGCATGTGTGGAAGTATTAAATCAATTCAAAGGCAATGTTGATCCAAAGGAGTTATCAAACTGGATTCAAAATATTTACAACAACAGTCTGTTAAACAGTAGCAAAGGATTGTGTACCAACGCAATCGATACCAGAAACGAAAAAGACTCTGGCAATGTGCGGTAGATAACAGATGATCATGACCTACTAACCACCGGACGTCCACCATGAACCAACACTCCCGAAGTGCAAAAATGATATCATCAGCGCAAAGGCATGAAAATAGACATTGAGAGATATGTACTAAAATGCCATATATTTCAATGCAGCAAGACACCTCAACAAAAGCTCTATGGATGGCTCCAACTGCTGGAGGTACCGATTCAGCCATAGAAGAATTCAAGTATGGACATCATACTAGGGTTACCAGAATCCAATGGGTATTATAAGAGTAAGGATGTGCGTGCATATGCATTGTCCATACAAAGCATCGTTATTGGTCGGTTCGCAGTATATCCATGCAACATCCACACGACGCATTCTCATTAGTGGAATCCTATTTTGCGATGAGGGGGAAATTCTCGCTGCTTCACATTGGCCATCTTTGCCGCTTATATACATTTTGGTTCACCTGATACTACTTCCACGTCACTCGTTCAGAGCCGCAACTACATCGTCGTAATCCTACGCTTTGTGTTGCATTGTTCAATCTTCGAATCGTTTCACTCGCTGCAGCTTTTTCTGAGACATGTCCATTCCATTGGTAAAGTTTGTCGCTACACATCTAGCATCTTGCCGCCGTAGCGAAGGAGACCCAATTGCCTCTTCTTCTATCGTCGATGTTCATTGTCGCTGCTTATCTACCGTCTTGCCGCCGGAGCGATTGGTATTTAATTAGCTCTTCTCAAATCATGGACGTGCATTTGCTAAATGCCGTCATGGCTGACGTTTCATTTGTACGATCGTCATGTTCGATTGAAACCCTCACATCGGGCTTGCCCCGGTGGTAATGGGAATTAAATTGGCTCTGCTCCAATTGTCAATATTCATTCGCAGAATGTGGTCATCGCCTATGTTTCGTTTGTACAATTGATTTTTTAGTTGCCGGTCCGTCCTAGTTGCGAAGTGTGCTGCGGCATATCAATCATCTTGACACAGTAGCCTCAGGGATTGAATCGGCTCTTGTCGAATGATCAACGTGAATTTGCAGAATGTTGACATCGCCATCATTTCATTGGTATGATCATCATGTCCACGAAAATCTTGCATCGTCATGCTTGCGGCGTAGTGTCATAGCTGTGCATTTTGTGACATCGTTATCTATTTGGCCGACCTTCGATGTTTCATTTATATACTCGACACTATAAGCACCTATTAAGTCCATCTCCCACACCCAGCCAGTCCGTTTAGATCCTCTCCATCCAGCAGCCAGCGAGCCCATCCAGTACGCCTGGCAAGCTCACCTCCAGCCAGTCCGTTGAGATCACGTCCAGCCTGCCTCGAACCAGTCCGTTGAGACCATGTCCAGCCTGCCTCCAGTCAGTCCATTGAGATCGTGTCCAGACAGTCTCCATCTGTTCGTCCACATCAGGTTCAGCCAGCCTAGAGGCAATCTATCCGTATTGTGTCCAGCCACCCCGCCAAGTGCTAAACCATCTGGATCTTATCTAGCAAGCCTATCCAGATCATATTCAACCAGCCCATCCAGATCGTCTCCAGCCAGTCTCCTGTCAGCCTGGCTCGATCGTCTTACGCCAGCGGTGAGCAAATCCATCCATATGGTGTCCAGTCAAACGAATGCTAGCCCAGCTTGATCGTGTCCAGCCAGCCTCCAGCCAGTCCGTCCACATGGTGTCCAGCCAGCCGAGAGCTATTCCGTCCACATTGTGTCCAGCCAGCCGAGAGCTGATCCGCCTAGATCGTGTCTAGCCAGCCCGTCCAGATAGTATTCAGCCAACCCATTCAGATCGTGTCCAGCCAGCCCTCAGTCATCCCGATCCAGTCAGCTGAGAACTAATCCATCCATATTGTGTCTGGCTAACCAAAAGCTATCCCGCCTCAATCGTGTTCAACCAGCCTCCAGTCAGTCTTTCCAGATCGTATCCAGCCAGTCTCCAACCAGCCCATCACGATGCTGTCAAGCAAGCCTCTAGCCAGCCCGTCCAGATCATCGATAGCAAGTCCATTGAGATCGTGTCCAGCCAAGAGCCAGTCCATCCAAATCGTGTCCTGCCAGCCAAAACCTGCCGGTGCAGATTGTGTCCAGCCAGCCGCCAGCAGACAATCAACCTGCCCAGACCGTGTCCAGCCAGCCTCCAGCCTGTCTCGATTGCCTTCAGCCAGTGCAGAGCCAGCCTGTCCACATTGTGTCCAGCCAGCAGCCTGACATCATTTCCAGCCCATGTCCAGCCAGCCGAGACCCAGCCTATCTCAATCGTCTCCAGCCGGCCCAGAGCCAGCCCGCCTAGGTCCTCTCCTGACAGCCGAGAGCCAGCCAATCCAGATTGTGTCCTGCCAGCCAAGAGCCAACCTATATCGATCGTCTCCAGCCAGCCCAGCGCCAGCCCGTTCAGATCGTCTTCAGACGGCCGAGAGCCTGTCCATCCAGATTGCGTGGGGTGGGTATGGTGAGAAAGTAGGGATGCAGGACTGATGGGGTCGGGACAGTTTTTACAGGGCCGCACAGGTTGATAGACAGATAAGCCCTTTTGGCATGAAAAAAATTAAAATCAACCTGTTTCTGTCTTTCTCACTTTCTCCATAACGGCACTTTGGCAAACCAAATAACTATGTTAGCGGATTCAAGGTGACCTTCGTTGTTATTCCTCTCTCACCCGCTCCCTTCGTTCCTTGAGCTACCTAGCCATGCTAGCATCCACACAGACCTATCTACTTTTGCTTGTGTCCCAGCAACCAGCAAATACGCCATACCTGTTGACTGCCATTACTCACTGTTTCGAATCCGACTTAAGGCGGTGAAGCCGTCTCCATGCCAAAACCTCTGTTCCTAAAAAACTAAGGCGGCAAAGCCACCTCCACGGCTTGTAACTCTAGAAAGATGGTAGTCAATAGGTTGACGAAGATGAAACATATGGTTCCATGTCGTGATGCTACAGATGGGAAGATGCTGAGTTAAATGTGCATTTCAAAAGTCTTCAAGTTGCATGGCTTCCAGGGCACTATTATATCAGATTGGGGTCCCCAATTTGCCTTGGTGTTCTGGAGACACATATGTGAATGATTGAAGATTGAACGAATGTTGTCAACAATATTTCATCCTGATAGAGATGGTCAAACAGATTGAATGAACACCATATGGAGCAATAGCAGAATGCATTTGTCAATCATCTGCAGAATAATTGGGTACAGTGGCTACCCATGGCAGAATTCGCTTGAAACAATTATATATTGGAAACAACAGGACACTTCCGATTCTTCGACAATGATAAATTCCACCCAAGAATGACTTTCAGCCAACATCTGATACAGAACAAAAACATTATCAGCCACATAAACCCCAACAACCTCACCCAAATGATTCACGAAATGATTGTGCACATGAATCCTGATATGTAGCAAGTACAACAATTCAAGCGGAACAATCAGACAAATGATACAGGGAATGAGCAGAGACACAGCACGGGGACAGAGTATGGATGGATGCCAGAAACCTTGCAACTCTCAGACCAAGTATATAGTTAGATTGGAAAAGCCTGGTACCATACACAATTATAGAAGTCATTAGTCCATAGGCCTACCGTCTCTTATTACCAAAGGATCTCCACATTCAGCCAGTACGATCAATTCAGTAGCTATACAACATTGAAAAACCGATATTTCCAGATCAAATCAAAGCCGCACCATCGCCAGTAATTGTGGACAGACTGGGGGACTAGAAAGTGAAATGTATTGAGGACTCCACATTATTCCAACATCAATTCAAATCCCTGGTAAAACGGCAGGCCTATGATCACAGATGATAGAAGCCAGCAGTCAATATGGATGGATTGCAAGAGATCACTACAGTCCACATAGAACACACAGGCAAACCCGGTTCAACAACTATGTTAGAAGTCAGTGTGTCAAAGAGGAAACTACTGGTAAAGTTGCGTCAAGTGAGGTTCGGAGATGGAGCATAGATAATTGAAGATTATTCAGAATTACAAAGGGAATCAGGATTTGTTGGGAACAATCAGGTTTGGTTAGTAGGAATCAGAATGTGTTGGTCAGAATCATGTGTGGCTGATCGCATTATGAATATGACATGATTGTTGCAGTATGAACATCATGTCGAGAGGGTTGCATAAATAGTTTGGTAAATTTGGGATGTATTTTGGAACATGTGAGTAATGATAACGACTGTCACATGGGCTGTATATCTATACAAGGTGTCATGGTGGTGTTGAGTGACGATCAATACTTGAGTGATCAGCAGTGAATAATGAAATATCTAAAGGACATGGCGAATGAAATCATGTTTCGAACAAGGGCTAGAGCATGACATAAGTTAAATCACATTTTGTGCAGCATGACAAGAATGGAATCAAGTCTGGAGCAGAGGCCAAAGCACGAAGAGTAGATCATGAAGATTCAGGAAAAGGCTAAAACACAACGAGAAGATTATCAGGTTTCGAATCAGGCTCTGTTGGAATGAACAGAATCATATAATGTAGTATACCAAGAATGCAGGAGTTCAAATGTAATATGGAACAAATGAATCACTGTATATAAACCTAGCGTTCGGTGGAGGACAAGAAGTTTTCTTCACTCATGCTCTTGTCCCGTGTTCCTAAGCGGCCGGGCCAGGCCAGCTTTGCATAGGCCGGGCTCGGCCGGCCTCAGCTGCAGCTTTTAAAAGAAGGCCGAGCCGGGCCTGCAGGCTTTAGGCCGGGCCTGCAAACTGTTCCGGCCTGCAGTCTTTATTTGCCAACTTATAAGTTCAATAGTACAAGCATAAACAACATATATTGTTTAAATGACCCCCATTGTTTCTACATAAAGTCCTATACTAAAAAATCCCCAAATTACACTCAAGTTCATAACCCTGCCATCCTCCCATCACCGGATCACTGTAGTCCAAGACACCAAATATCTATCTATTCTTTCCGTTTTTCCAGCACAATCAGTCAGTCCTCCACCTGCTGGATCTCTTTCATCGCCATTTTCCCTGCCTTCTCCGATGACTTGAAACATTCGACTGCAGACATAATAGCATCCCCCAGACGATTGTGATGATCAGATGTCCAATACTTTGAACTGCTGAATACTCTTTCTACTTCAGATGATATTGCCGAAATAGAATGGATGGTAAGAGCCATACAGGCTAGCTGGGACCTTAGGGGTGAGTTGAATCTGTTCGCTCAGTACTGTATGAGATCTGTAAAATCTTCGGCTTCTGGCGTCGATTGAAACCACTTCATTTGATCAATATCTGCAATTTCCATAGTCAATTGTGCCTGCATTCACCTCCATTGTGGAATTGAAGGCTCAGGTGGTGGAGGCATTGGAATTGGACGTAACATTGTGGACGGAAATGATGCATCATATAATCCAGAGAAGTGACAGTACTCAGTATTCCACAACATGGTGCAGTTCCTGGTAGCTGATTCAATCCAATCTTGACGTTCACTCAATTTATCACAAAAGTACTTCAGGTGCATATCTGGATGTAATGCCAATGCCGGATACAGAGCAGGGTGATTATCAGCCAGACTATAGTACTATTCGAGAACTGACCAGGCAAGGTGACCAGATCAGATGATATGGCTGCTGGATACTGATTCGTCTGAGTAGTTGTACTTTGCATCTTCAAGATGGGATAGGAGCTCATCTATTGCTTGAATCACATTGGTGACGAATCTGTTTTAACCATTCTTCTCTGAACTAAGCTCTTGAAGCTGTAGTGACCACACTGTGAATAGACTCAGTATAACATGAATAACATTCAATACCTCCCAGTCATCCTGATATAATTTGTCTGTGACAATGAGCTCAGGATTCCATATATCATCTGTAGAAGTGTTTGGGTATTGGGTTTTCTTCTTTTGTTGCTCCCCCCGAATAGCTGTGAATACAAATTCATTCAAAGGGGCATGCAGAATAAAAGCACGTTCAATGGCATGCACATCACCATGCCAGCATAGAACACATCCAATGAGTGGGATATATCCAGTAGCATCGGGAACCATCAGTTTAGCCATTCCAGCGAAATGATCACGTTGCTGAGGAGAGTATGAAATGAATGTGCAGATATTGTGGAGGTGTCCAATTGGTCCTTGATTCCGCCAGAGCTGTAGCTTTTGTGTACTATTGACATCATCATCCAAAGCTCCAACCTTTTGAACAACTGCAACTGCATTTGGACCCCAGAAAAACACCTTTACCACGATGTTGATGACATGCCCGAAACACAGAGTGCGATCACAGACAGAATCGAAGGTTATGTTATCAGCGCTGAAATGCTTGAGAAGCTCATACATTGCTGTGTCATTGTTGGTTGCATTATCGGTTGAAAAGTAGCCTACTTTGTGTTCCAATCTGTATTGTTCAAGATGATACCAGATGATCGTGGCTTGATTTGCACCAGGATTAGGTCCACGAATGCGTTCCATATCCAAAAGAGCAGTGACCAAATGATCCGTACTACTAATCCAATGGCCCACCACTCCAAAGAATGCATGGTGAGTTTGGTGATATCCAGAGATCAAAACTGAAGTGCACCCGGAAATCGGCCTCCTGCAAACAGGCCACCATCCTTACATTTCCTTGTTGATATTGTGCAATTATCAATTTTCATATGCTGTCGCCACTTGCAGGAAGTGCTTCAGGAATAGCTGAAACGAAGCCATCCGGAAAATGCTGTTTAGCCCATCAGACAATGACTACAATTATACAATGGGATCTAACATATACAGGCCATCAAGTAACTCAGTAGCAGGCGGAAGGTGTGTTGCCCAACTACACAACAGCTAATATTGTTTGTTACAATACATTCGATCAGTAGTGCTTTGAAGCAATCTCTAGTGAACTGAAGTATATGAATTGCCTTTGCAAATGTCATTTGCAGTGTTTGATCTACTAGTATGGTAACGTTCCCAATGTGAATATCTTTGGTGATGCCATGTGCATCTTCAAGATACTTATTCATATTGTGAATTGAGCCATCAGTGTATGTGGGTGGCAGATGTTGAGGGCATCTAGCATATCTCCCGTGAATGACATCTTTGAAATCTTCAAATTCAATTCCTTCGCAAGAGAAGCAACAATAGACAGAGTGGCGTTTCTTCGATGGAAGAAAAGCGGCAGGAATTTCGAGAGTAGACAGGTCTAATTGATAATCTCATTCATCAGTAACTAATTAGTAATCAAAGGTTTGGATTCATCACCATCAGCATCTCCGGGGTTACTGCCCATGATTGAAGTTTTGAGACCGCTTGGAACCGAGCTCAAAAGGCTCTTATCATTATCCATTCCAATGTTGATGACTGAAAGTCTATCTTGCTGTGAAGCGGACTCATTTCAAACGGAGCCTTCTCCAAAAGACAGGATTTGATTGTTGCTCGTAGATGGACTGACTGGACTGAACTGACTCACCGCCTGACTGACTGTAGAAAAGCGGGAATAAGCTGCTCATATATACCCAACGAAAGCTGCCTGAAGCCCGTAGGCTTTGCCTACATTTGCAGATTCGTTGCATTTCCTCATGGTTTTGCAGTCTTCTGCAGGGCTTTGCCGGCTTTGCCCAGCTTCTGCAGACTTTCCCAGGCTTTTCCAGGATTCTGCAGGCTCCTTATATCACGTGCAGGCCGGCATTTCATTCAGGCCGGGCGAGGCCGCCGTTACTGCAGGCTTTCAAAATGGAGGCCGGGCTGCTTAGAAACACTGCTCTTGTCTATAAAACAATCAATTGGCTTCAGCTTCCACTTCTTTCACACTCTGTCATTCTGGATCGAGTTTCGTCTATAGAGTTGTTGCTCCTGTATCAACAGGCCACCCTCAGACTTCTTAGCGATCCGGCTTTCAATTTTATAACCATTGGAACCTCGAGCCCTGAACCATGAAAACCGAACCCTGAACCCTGGAAATAGTTGATTTTTGGAGGACGGATTTGTTCGTCATGTGTTTGCAAATCTCCAATACAATCAACAACTTCTGCACCGACCACTGTTCACTTTTGTGATTCCAGATTTCAAGTCTATTGTCTTGTTTGCAATACTTGAAATTCGGAATTTTAGATTGGATTATATAACCCCTAGAACTCCAAGCCTTGAAACCTTGACGAAAAAGCTTCAGTTTAAGATACGGATATCAGATCATCATAGACTAAACTTCCAGAGTGTGTAATCCATGCTATTATTCCCTTCTTCTGCCCCAATTGGGTACAAATATTCAGGCAAATTATGACAAAGTTCAAATACACATCTGGTGATATAACTCGATATAAGCCCATTTCTCGTACCACAACCAAAATTGGTAGCCATCGGACGACTATAGATACCTGTAGGGCCCCAGTCAAGTATATCTCAGCTCGGGAGAGATAATGCCTCAGCCTCTATTCCTGGAACTGAACGGCCAGGCCGGGCCCCGAATGATAGTAGTTGCCATGGTCCATTGTGATGCCAGGGTACGTACCAGTTTACTAGCAAATACCACTACCGGCAAACAGTTAGTTGGTACAGTTCAGGTATTCAAATTGTCTGTCCAGTCCGGGCAGGGCGCTGCCCATGATAGCGATATCGGGCGCCAAAAGAGTGTAGTTGCCCTGCACTGTGGGGATTCCTGATACAGTGTGAAAATTGCCAGGACAGTTAGAGTGTTATCAACTGCAGTACATATGAAAAATTGTACTGGTATACTGCGTACTACTGTTGGTACGTGTGTAGCTGTACTTTTGCTTACTAACTGTATCTGCTGGCCTAGATGGGAAAAGATGACACATGTGAGATACCATACTTTTTGATTCAAACACAGTGTTCTCAACCATCGTAGGGTAGGACAGAAATGGCTCCGTGTTTTTAGAAGAGGACGGTTAGGACAGTTAGGACAACTGATGACACAGTTTTCAACGTCTCCAGCGGTCTACAACTAACCAATCATTCCACCAGTCCAGCAATGGACAGGTCAGGACCTGGTCCATCCAAGTCCAGTCCAGTCCAGTACGAGTGATTTTTGGACTGGGATCAGACCAATCACCAATTCTGCTGGACCAGGACTGGACTGGATTGGACTGTTGTGGACCAGTCCAGCACAGTGTCCAGGGTTAGTGTATATTTCTCACTGTATTGGTCTTTGAATGGAAGAAATATATCTCGATGGCACTGAATATACACACAAAAAGTCATAATTTCTCCTAGAGTAAGTATTGAGAGATGGGCGGAGATGAAATATAAAGATGAGTCATGTTTTTGGTAATACTTGACTAAGACACAATGTCGCAATTGTAAGCATGTGTAGACTGATCCAGGCCAAGCCTGTGCAGTCCAGGCCTGCCAGTCTGTAGTCTAGTCTAGTCCAGCCAGACGGTTGGACTGGACTGGACTCAGCCCTACCCCAGACTGGGACAGTCCGGACTGGTGGACTCATTGCTACTGACATCCATGGATATTGATTATTCAGTGAACATAAAACATAATCTCATCGAAACATCTATATGTAACCATTGTCCGCGGCAATTGGGACTCGATTATCAATCATGATTGTGAATTATCCAAATGACACGAATGTAGAACATAAATGCATTCAGCTGAACATGCAAACATAAACCAAAGGAATGTAATAACGAACGTACAAACCGTACCGAAAATAAATATTCACTGATACTCACATGTGTGACCCAATGGATGTACCGCATTTGCATAATGATGGGTGTGTTCATATTGGAACTCATTTGTACTGTTAGTTTTCAATTTATAGCAGTTATACTAGCAGTTTTTGTACTGGCTGTATGTTGGTACAAACCAGTTCAGTATACCAGAAAATAGGTCTGGTACAGTTTGAGGATTCAAATAGTTGGTATTACGCAGTTCGGTACAGTTTGCACTTGATCCCGTACCAGTTTAAACTGTTGCGAGGCTTGGGACAGACTTTTAGACGCAGCTATCCCTCCGACGAACTCCGCCACAGTCTTCGCTTCTCACATCTGCAGCCTGAGTTTGAGGACCTCACCATGCCCAATAGCCATAGGTTTGAGGATTCAAAATGCTGGTGCTGGGTCAGTGGCAATACTTGGACTAATGGGGAGACCGGATCACCAAATCAGATTAGCCAGCCGAATCTGTAGCTGAATTTTTGTGAACTCCGTAGAATATGTGCAAGCGTGAGGGGGACCATCCGCTGGATCTCCCTGAAGATGGTGGTTGTGGTGGTGGGGACAGTAATGGTGATGGTGGTGATGGTGGTGATGGTAGCAATACGGCAGCGATCACAGTAGAGCTCACTCCTGGAATCAATCCCGCTGGATGGAACTACGCTACACTGCTTCAGACTACTGCTACTGACACTTGCTCAAGTTTCAGACCCTGGCCAAAGTCAATCTTCGCCGCTAGCCAAAACTGTGTTTGCTGGCTAGAGTTGAGCTTGACTGCTAGCCAAAGCTGCGTATGCTGGCTAGAGATGATCTTCAGTGCTAGCGAATGCTTTGTATGCTGGCCAGTGCTTCATTTAAATGGGTATCCTAGCAGAAGCTGGACAGTCGAATTTTGTGAAAGGAAAAATGTAGCGAAAGCCGGCAGACAGCATAAAAGTTGACTGCAATTTCACAGTAGGCCCCCGTCTGACAATTTCTGGTTTTACTTTCATGCAGGTGGCAGTCTGAAATAGCCTGACAGCGGCTCGTTCAGTTGTGCGATGTCTGGCCAAAGCTTCCACCTTGATGTCGTCCGCTGGCTTGATCTGGCTCAAGCTTCAGACGCTAGGGTAAGTGGTGGTAAGCTAGAGCGGAGTTTGCCAAAAGCTCCTCGAGAACCATGAGTATGATATGCCATCGCCGCAGCCATATCTGAGAAAGCGGAAAGCTTGAATGATGCAAAAGCAAATCTGGGACGACTTGAAAAATGAAGTGAAACCTGATGGAAAGCCTCAAAGTTCACGAAGATGTGCCCGTCTAACTTCTTCTGGTTACCCATGCATGCAAGTGAAAGCCTGAAAGAGACTGAAAGCAACTCGTTCGGTTATGCAATGTGCTAGTGATTGCCATATGATGGTTCAGGACATCAGAAATTCAGTGTTTGTCCAATTGGCAGCGATGTTGAGGGGGTAGTCGAGATATGGCAAATTCCTTGACCATATTTCCTGTTAGTGGGTGTCCCAAATCATCCAGAGCCTCACAAAATCTTACAATTGATTTCTCTTGCTCTGGAGTAAGTAGCTGTTCTTTCTCATGTGCAGTACAGTGGTGCTGCGCACCTATGAGACAATTTTCCAGGATACCATATGGAATGCTGTAAGTTGAGGCTGCTACCCGGATGAATGTCACTTGACTGCTAAGCTCTGCACATTTGCTGCCTGGATGTGATTTTTCCTGTTGGCAGCTGGTTCTCTATGCCTCAATTTGCCCATAGTTCTGGTGGTATGGTGGGAAGTGAAAATTGAGTTTAGGGGCAGGTTAAATCAGTGTTCCCAATCTTCCGGTCAGGGTCAGTCTGGTCTGAATGGCAATAGGTTGACCGGACTATATTGACCGGGACCCATCTGGACTTCAGCTCTGGGTTCAGTCTAGGTTGTAGACTATAGTCCGCTTTGAATGAGTTTTGTAAATTAACATTGAGTTGGGGATCTTCCAGCGCTGGCAAAGCCTCCTGCATTTCCCTTGCCTTGCCAGCAAGCTCACATCTGTTGGAGCGGATTGTTGATTTTGTTATCTCATGGTTTGGGTTAGGTTTTCACCCCAGAGCCCCTTGTGTTTAAGTTCTGCATACGTGTCATTCAGATTAAAACAGTCGAGAGAAAGTTCGGTACAACAATATCCCAGCATGCCATTATCGACCAGGGAACTGGAAAGGGTCGAGATGGTGCTGGATTGGCTAACCTCACTCATAATGAATGTAATAAGTTTGTGGAATAGAATAGATACAAGTGGTGAAGTAATTCTAAGCTGCTGCCATCATAATTAAAAGCACATTAAGCTGCAGTTGTTCAACCGAAAGCTTACTACTAGCCAAAACTATAATCAACCACTGGACCGCAGCCGATCTAGTTTGCACTATCCAGTCAAGTCTGGTCTGCACTACTACCATTCAAGATGTGGACTTGACCATATCTCCAGTCCTCAGTCAAAGACTGTTCCAGACCGGACCATTGGGAATACTGGGATAAATATAAACCCCTACCCATGCAGCCAAGCGTACTTGTGTGCTTAATTGGGTGATGGGTTACCAGGGTGTGGACTGTTAGACCCAATAATCAGTTACATGATTGTAGGGCTTCTGGGAGCGCTTGTTCAAAATACAGAGGTCTTCATATGGTTTGGCGACACCTCAAAAAAGGTTGGTTATGATGCCCCTGTCTCCAGGTCGATCCCAGAGGTTTGGTGAAAGCTTCAGGTCAATTCTAAAATTAGGTCCATGTCTTCCGGAGGCCCCCAGAGGATTGGTGAAAGCTCCAGGAGGCTTTGAAACTACACCCGTGTACATCAGGAAAAACCAAAGGTACTTGGAGGGTACCATAAGTCAGGTGCATTTCCACAACTGATAGTACTGTTTATATGACATTGGGTAAGCACTAAATGGTATTTGGAAATGCGAATAGTATCTCCTGATTCTGTTGAGTAATGTTCAAAAGTCCAGCACAGTTTTCTATATACATGATCCAATATGCGGTTGCTCCTCCTTCAGCATCAATTACTGCCTGCAATCTTTGTGGTATACTTCGAATTAAGTCTTCTAACCATTTCTCTGGTAGTGCCTTCCATACAGCAGTTAAACAAGCCTCCAAAGTAGGATTATCACCAATTCTTCCCCATGTATTTCCCAATTCTGTTTCCATATCCATCCACAAAGCTTCAATAAGATTGAGATCCTGAGATTGTGCCAGACACTGAACAGTATCCACCTTATTGAGTTCTCTATATTAAATAGCATATTTTTTGTGTCCTGGAGCTCCATCCTCAATTACCTTTGCCCATCCATATTCTTCACAATACTGATGCCCAAAAGGTACTAAAGGTGGCTCCATTACTTTGTGCACATATATAGCAGAATCATGTTTCACTTTACCTGGAATCAATACCAGATCCGACAGTGTAGTACCAGA